>JAVQJD010022319.1:0-13185 GCA_036023655.1 Nannoperca australis
CTCTCCTCTCCTCTCCTGTCCTCTCCTCTCCTCTCCTCTCCTCTCCTCTCCTCTCCTCTCCTCTCCTCTCCTCTCCTCTCCTGTCCTGTCCTCTAGTTGTTACTCTTAAACTGCTGATTTGGCAACATTTTTAGGAAAGCTGCTAGCAAATGTGGTTGGGAAACTGGACCCCCCTCCTCCATAAATAGATGTTTGTTTCTGCTCTCTGTATTTGTTTGTGTTGCCTCTTTCTGGATCGGGCCTGCAGGGACCATTTTTCAGAAAAGACAGCAAGGCTTTGGGGAATACTTAGACTTCCCCTTTTCTCCCCTCCCCTCCTCTTCTCCCCTCTCGTCTTGTTAGGACATCTCTCCTCTCTTCTCTTGTCTTCTCTTGTCTTGTCCTCTCTTCTATTCTCTCATCACTTTTACCTAATCATTTTCCCCTCTCATCCATTTTCTCGTTTGCCATCTTACATTCTGTCCTCCAGTTTTCCAGGACAAAATGTATCATATGCTGTACATTTTTGTTCAGGCTGACAACGCACTTTTCTTTGAATTCAGTTTTAGATTTTCAAGTTGTTGTTTTTTAAAAGACACACTCAGGCACACCATACATTTTAAACAGTTTCAGTTTCTGTTTGTTCTCATCTCCCAATTTTCTCCTTCATCCTACCAAATAATTTTTTGTTTATGCCTATCTGTCTCTTTTTTTGCGAGGCTAAAACATATGTGATGCTTTTACAGCTGCTGCTGTCATTGTTGTACAGTAAAGCTGTATGTGTTTCCTGCAGTGTCCTGGAGTGGCACATCAGTTTGGTCAGTTCGCCCAGCACTCCTTCCTCTCCTCTTTCTCCCTCCCTTCCTCTTTCTCTCGCTTCCTCGTTCTCATACTACCCGGCACTTGAAAAAAGAGAGAAGCCCTGCTTCATGGCTTAGAGAATGAGCTCTGCCTCTCAGCTGCAGACTGAGAGAAGAGAGGAGAGGAGAGAGAAGGGGAGAGAGGGAAGAGGGAGGAAAAAGGAGAGCAGGACGGCAGCAGCACACTTGCATCTGTTGTGGCAGCGTCCTGCAACCGGGAAGCAAATGAGAGAGTGGGAGAGAGACAGAGAGAGTATGCCAGAGTGAGAGAAGAGAGAGAAAGAGAGGAGATGTCAGACAGCCGTGTCCTTGAGAACTGCACCACAACTCTTTGAAGAGGGCCGGGAGACGGTGTGAGTAACGTGCATCTCAGCGGGACATGTGTGTTTTCTGTGTGTGTGTGTGTGTGTGTGTGTGTGTTTATGTGTTGCATGGTTGTACATGTGCAGCAGTGTGTGTGTGTGTGTGTGTGTGTTTGTGTGTGTGTGTGTGTGTGTGTGTGCATGTGTGTGTGTGTGTGTGTCTGTGTGTGTGTGTGTGTGTGTGTAACCTGCTGCTTGCACGCTGACCTGCCAAGCTTACAGTGAAGGGGGTTTGGCTGCCGATCTTCTCTGCTATTGTCTGCCTGCCTAAGTGTTGCTGACAGGGGATTATGGCAAATACAAAACGCCGTATGGACCAAAGAAACACAGTGCCAAACTTCATAGACACACGCATGCATGCATGAAGCTCCATGTTGAGAGCTCTGTTTGACTGCATTCTGGGTCTTTTTGTGTTTGGATGTGTGTGTGTGTGTGTGTGTGTGTGTGTGTGTGTGTGTGTGTGTGTGTGTGTGTGTCCTTGCTAGCATGCATATTTATCTGGTTTAGTTGTCTGTGAAATCTGCAACATTAAACAGTGTAAGTGATTGTTTTGAGGGGCATTGCTAAAAGAAATGTATGTTTTTGAGTAATATCTCCTACATTTACATACACTAGTGCATCATGCAGAAGCACCAAAACCACCTGTAACTATGTAGAAAAAGTCCATGGTGAATCAATATTAAAATCAGTACTCTGACCGAGGGCCCACTACAAGCTAAAACTACACTATTCTTATTATTTTCTATAATGCAGGGAAGGTTAGATACAGTAAGACTAAATAAACTGATAAGCAGCCTGTAAAATTAAGTATTAACTCATTATCCCACCAAGTAGCCTGATAGTTCTGTGGTTTGGCAGATGTATGTTCAAACTCTGTGAGGTCTCAAGATCAGAGCCAAGCGGTGTGACCCATTGAACTATTTGTAACTAATCATAGGCCACAAGCCTCACAGCATGTCATGGAGCCCAGTTGTGCTACACTCATCAAAATATAATGAGAGTCAATATGTCACTCATGTTTCTGAAGGCGTTCTCGAGATGAATGTCATTACTCAGGACATGTGCCATTTTATTGCATTAAGTGTCAAACAGATGACATCACGAGGTTGGCAGGCAGGTAAAATACTCTCCTCTCACATTTACCAGTGAAGTGCAACCAGTGGAAATGCATTAAATATTCTAGGTAGGCTACCATCACACCCTAATCTAAAAATGCCCTGGTTGCATCATGTCTTATGAAGCGATGTGGCTATCACATATCTAGTATCGTATACTGTGTTTGATCATTTGTAGGAAGACATGTCTGAAAGAGGTCATACTCTGCAGGATATGTTTAGAAATTAAATTATAGCATGCTAAGTGCATAGATAGCATACCAAAGGATGTATATCATTTCTCTTTCTTGCAGCATCAGTTATGAAAGGCATATCACAAGACTGAGGACTCATGTTTCAGTGTTGTATCGTAAATTATATCCAGTACTTTATTACTATCAAAAGAACAGCGAAAACCATAAATGTTACACTTGACAGCCCTGATGAGCTGCTGTCTGTCAGCATACATTATTAATCCACTATCATTTTTTCTTCTTCTGTGTTGTTATTAGAGCTTCATACACCAGTTTAATACTACAGCAAGTAGTATATTATGTAATATACTTCATATTATAAGTCATATTAACTCCCTCATGAAGGCACGTATTTGAAGCACTACACAGTTTGACTGATATAAATGTGTTTACTCTCCATACATGTTCCACGTTTTTTAACAGTGATATTAGAGCACAGTATAATAAATAACTATTGTTACATTATATATTATTCTTTAAACAACCTGTTACTACACACTAACTTGTATAAGACAATAAGTGAACAGCGTACTTTGGTTTATAAAAGTCTCTACATCAGACATGCAGTCGCTACGAAAAATGTTTACATCTGAGAGGAAATTCATGTTTTTCTGTAAATATTGCATATTGTATAACAATACAAAACATGGTAAACATAAGTTTTTTTTATCATAACTAATGCTCTTAGTATCAATAAACTGAGAGGAGTAACAGGCAGAGTTGATGTTGTTCACAGTATATATATTTAGACCTTAGAAACTGTCCCCAGGGTGAGCATGTAAGTGTGCAGTATGTAGTGAGATTGTGTGAGTGTGTGAGCATGGTGTGCAAATGTCTGAGTGTGTATTTGAACGCAGTGAGTTTGTGTGTGGCGCAATGTGTTTTAGGCTGTTCCAGCCAACCAATTGAGGTCAGCCGCTCAATAATTAAAGCGTGTCACTGGTTAGTGCACGAGCTGGGTTGGCCAATCAGAGAGACTGATGTCAGATCAGAGTGAAAGAGAGTCAGAGTGACTGTTAAAAGAAAGAGAGAATGGGAGGATAAGGAGAGACAGAGCCTGGGACTGAGAGGAAGAGAGATGCAAAGTTCAAAGATTGAGAGTATGATGTTTTCCATTCATATGTGTTCTTAAAAGGTGTTCAGATCTACACTCTTGAAATGTTGCTGGTCAGTCCTGTACTGTGCCCTGCCATGTGTGTCCCATTTCTTTTTCACTTGTTGCAGTATAATTCTGACACGAGTTTCACAGCTAAAATTATGTTTTTGTCTAACCTTATTACAGTATCTGAGGACTGAGCACACCTTACAGCAGTTACCTAAGTTGAAGAACATCAGGTAAGAGGAGCAGTGCTATCAACTCATGATTGCACTTCTGATTAAATAACCAAAAAGGAACAAGTTGCAATACTCTGATAATGGCCTATACATCCCATGGGTAGATTAGTTAACAAGCTTGAATCATGTTTAGATCAAAATATTTGTTGTTTATTGATTCCTTTTTTTGATATTATCCCCATCTAATAGTCCTTTAATGTGTACTATTCTTAAAAGAATAATACAAGTGTAATAAATATCCGGATGTTAAAAATGAAAACTGGCTTGTCACTGACCTCAGAACTAAATATGTAGCACAGGTCCAGTGCAGAACACGAATTTTGCCAGAGGCATTATTGATGTGTAACTTAATTAGTTTGTATTTCTGATGACCACCTGCTGGTTTTCCTAGTCTACCTAACTTGGACATTGTAAACATGACCTGTTGTGTTAGTTAACATCCACTATGCTGGAGGTCCCTTGGGCAATACATCAAAGAATCCATCAGGTCTTTCTAATGACTATGAAAGGACAGAATCATCATGGGTATACCCATTCTAATGTGCTGCTGTACAGTTGTTTCATTCTCTCGGTTAGCTTCAGACAGTAAACTCACCAGTTATTTTCAAGATGAGTCAGAGCTGGATGGACATTGAGCACAGCCAGCTAATCACACCAGTGGCTCAATTTTGTATGATACAGGTCTTACTGTAGTACTCCAGGGCTCCGAGGTGCTGATTCTGCAGCTGTTGATGCTGTGGGTTTGGGAACTGGTCGACAAGCTCACAGCCGTTCCCACCAGCAGTAATATCTGCTGTCAGTGGGAAGCCAATGATACATCTTATTAATCTTGCATGTTTGTACCTGTTTGTTTTACTATGTAACTATTTGTGGGGGGGGGCTGGTTGCCAATGAGTTTGAGCCATTAGATTTACCCCTCAGTTTTGTTTGCTGAGTGTCTCTCATCTTATAGTTGTGTAAATCTTGTAAAAAAAAAAAAAAAAGGTTCAACCTTTTTTTCTGTTAGTCTGAGGTTACTTTAGTTACTTTTTGCAATCGGATTAGCCCCTGCCTTGGGTATTGTCTGGAGGATGTCATCTGATCATAGACGCAAGCCTGATGTGAGCTTCTATTTATCTGGAAGCCTTTCTGGGTGATGCAAGTTCCTATTAATACTCTATGCAGCGGTTGCTGCCTGCCAGCTTGGTTGTACACACACACACACACACACACACACACACACACACACACACACACACAGATTGGTAACCAGAGACTGAAACACTACAGACTGCAGTCCACTTCAGGCCCTGATGATGTCATTAGGGACAACATATCATTAGTGACATCACTGCAAACAGGAAATTAATTCATGTAACAACCTACCAAGTGTATTAAGTGGGTAATTGCGCCTTTCTTTCTTGTCCAGCATTGTATTTTACCAGGAGATCCACTAATATTTAAAACACAGAAGAGTAGAGTTACTCCCAAAAAGGACAGAGGCTTTGTTGCAGTTTCAAGTTTTTTGGAATACCTGCTCCTGGGTTAAAAGCATGACACTGCAACAATGCATCTCGTCGTTGATTGTGCTTATTATGTTATCCTATACCCTTTCAGAAAAGTAGCATAACTGTAGGTCATAGTTGTCCACTGTCCACTTGGATCCCTCTTGCCATCCTTAGCACCCTTAGTTCCTTCTTCCTCTCAACCTTTTCTTTCAAGTTGTTGAGTCTGTCCACTGGTGTCTCTCTGTTCTCTATAAGCCTTCTGTATTTACTGCTAATCCTTTTTATGCTTCTCCCAGCCAGAAGCCCCAGTGAGATCCTGTAGATTTAGCCAGAGGTTGATCTCATGATTAGTATTCAGCTGACAGACTACGTCAGTCAACTTTTGGAGGCCCCTCTCAATCCTCACCCTCCCACCACCATTTCCCCATTAAACTCTCAATGTATACCTCTGCAATTTAGTGTGTGTGTGTGTGTGTGTGTTTTGTGTGTGTGTGTGTGTTTGCCGCATCAGGACATATGCAGTCACATGGTCTTGAAGAGAGAGCCCTGTGTGCATTAATGTAGATACATATCCACCCTCCTCCTTATTTCCCAGGAAGTCACCCTCCATCATCTTAAATGACATGAAAAGAGCTGGAGACAGATATATGCATGAATTAATTGGCTTGAATAGGAGTATTTAGAAGCTTAATCCATGGGGATTAACGCAAGCAGCCCTCTCTGGATTTAAGCTTCTGTGCATTCTCAGCAGAGGATTGTTTCATTTCACTCCCTCCTCCTCCCCCTTCTCCTCCCCTCCTCCTCACATGCCACCACCTTTAGTTCTTAGTCAGTGAGCCTCTAAAAAGCTGTCAAGTGTAGGATTAGCAATGTAGAATACCACTAGATAGCTAATTGTCTTAATAACCTTTAAAAAATATAATGATTTTTATTGTGACGCATTTTAACTCCTCTTGTTTAGTTGTGCCTTTCTGCTCATTACACAGAAAGATCCTGCTGTTGTTACAGGATTAGATGATAGTCATTATAATCTTAAAGAGCAGTGACATATTGCAATGGTTTGTACAGTATTGTGCTTGGTTAGCACCCCAGTCTACACCTAAGTGTGTATTTGGTAACAACTAATCTTCTAACCAGCTGTCTGATCCAGAATCAGATGCACGTCCACCATGTCTGAAGGCAAAAGTGTTTTTACCTGTTCCAAACAGCCATACTCAAAAGCTTATGTGAGACGCGATGATCATTCAAATTAGTATAACGGCATACACTTTCAAACAGACTCTCATCGAAGGCATTCATGGTGTTGTACTCGTATGAATAATAGAAGAGAAGACATTATGCGAAAAATGAAAATAGGGAGCTTGAGAGGAAAGTTCAAACCCTGCTTATGTTTCACCTCCGCAAACCTGGCCAATCACTGCGTGAAGTGTACATGAATGTTAGATTGTCATTTTCAAAAAGTTATAGAAATTGTCCAACAAAGCCCATTTCCAACATCAGACAGGTGTGGGTTTCCAGACACAGTTTCACAAGCACGTCAGTTTAGCATTGGACTTCTATAAAATTGGGGGACTCCGAAGAGACCGATAAAAATTGAAAACTGAAGCAGCTCCGGGCTGGGTGTCTTTCATTAGATGCCATTAAAACTTTGGATATCACCGTCCAGAGCCACAAAAGGTACTGTTTTCACAAGCTGAGAACAGTTTGTCAAGAGTAATTTGAACTTCTTGTGTAAAATTGTTGGAGTGCTCTTTTAATTGTCCAATAGAGTCAATGCTTGGTAAATAGAGAAAACTCCGGTACCATGTGCTATTTATGGTCAAACTATACGGCTATACCGTTTTTCAAATAAATATTTCTTCTTTTGTCTTCTCTTCCCTGCTCTCTTTGCCATTACGCTGTACTTTTCTTCTGCCTCTCATCCGTCTCCCCCATCCTCACCCTCCCCTTTTCTCTGCACTCTCTTTTTCACCACCCACTTCTCCTACTCTCTCCTCTTCCACTCCCATCTTTTTCCACATAGTGATCCTCTATCTTCTTTTTGTCCTTCTCCTTCTGCCTCTTCCCTCCCTCACTTATGGGCTTTGCACTGCAGGTCTATGAGATTCTGAGCAGATCAATGCCTATAGATTGGCTCATTGGAAGCCATTAGTTATGGGTTTTTATAAAGCTCGTCATTATTGTGCTTAATCTTGCAGAAAATTAAATTTAGAGTTGTGTACAGTGTTTTGGTTAAAAGTTGTTGATTTTTCCCCCTCTCACTCACTTACCAGCTGCTATTTTTCTCGCCTTTTTTGCATTCATTACTGTGTGCGCGCGTGTGTGTGTGTGTGTGTGTGTGTGTGTGTGTGTGTGTGCATGTGTTTAAGCCACTAAAAATGAATGACAACCTGCTGAAAGTACATACACACTCACATATACACAGAGAGGTGCATTAGTGTCACTGTGAATAAACCATCATGCATCCTTGTCATGCCAAAAAACCCTTCAAGAAAACTGCCCATACAACAACATGGCTTGGCCACAGTACTGCACACGTACAGCAGTTTTTTTTTTCCTTAGTGTTGGCAAATTTCTCTATAGTTAGTCTCTATAGCCTCTGTATTCACTGACTTGAATAACTTTAAAGTGATGGTGGTGTCGTTTTTCCACTGCCACTTAGCTTTTGTTTTTCAAAGAGCATTGTGATTGTGACCAGGTCCAGCTTTAATTTTCAGAATTGGTCGTGAACTCTTGGACTCCACTCTCGCTCTTCTCTTCCAGTTCTCTTCTCTTTTTTCCTCTTGCCTTTCAGACTTCCCCCACACCATTACCTTTTTGCCTCTACACATTTTCCTCATCACCCAAATGCACAGCAGCAGCCCACAGATGTGTATACACGTCTAAACTACATCTGGAACCATATACTGTGTTAACTGTGCACTGTCCTGTCAAATGGAAAACAAATAAGTCTTACAACAGGAGAGAAGTCTTTCAGCCTCCTTCTTTTCACCTTTTGCTTTTGGTCTTTCCTTCTCATTCCCAAAACTCCCTTTTCCTCACTCTTCTAATTCCTTCTCCCTACCCCCTTTTCATCTCTTTCTCTTTCTCTTCCCTTCTTGTCTCTCTTTCCCCATCCGTACTCTTCTTGACTCCCCGTCCTGATTCCCTCCTTGCTCCCCCACACCCACATCCTCTCTAACTAAACAATAGATGCCTTGAGCTCTGAAAGATCACTTTCCATCCCACCCCAACACCATCAACACTGCCTTCCCTCCTCCTCTCCCACCCCATGATGATATGCAGAGTAGGGCAGCAGCCTCCTTTTGTTTAGCTTAGCGCAAATGAAAATTGCTAATCAATTTTTACCCCCCCTTATTTCATGGCGTGTAGTTCCTGCCCCTCCCCTGCCAGCTGTCATTGTGTGGTTGTGGTGCAGGGCTGAAAGCTTCATTAGCAGGAGGACAGCATGTTTTGCCCCTCAGCACTGAATTCATGGAATTACTAAAATAGACAGGCCATTGCCTGGTGTTACTCATAGAATTAACGCAAAGAGATACTTCCTTCTGTCTCATGATCATCTTTGTTTTGTCAAAAGCACAGCACAGAATTTGATCATGGTTTTATGACGAATGAATTATTTTTGACGCATCACATAAACTCAGAAGTGAAGTTTAGTAAAGATGTTTTTTGGCACTCTAGCCATGTTCTTCATAGAGTAACAT
Source organism: Nannoperca australis (assembly GCA_036023655.1). Classification (NCBI taxonomy): domain Eukaryota; kingdom Metazoa; phylum Chordata; class Actinopteri; order Centrarchiformes; family Percichthyidae; genus Nannoperca; species Nannoperca australis. The sequence goes on from JAVQJD010022319.1 coordinate 9,076, forward strand.
TATCAACAGCTACTGTAACAAAACCAGCCCAAGAACCAAGAATGCTGGCAGTCCCTTTCTATCCATTTTTATTCTAGCAGATTAACTCAAGGAAAACCCATGCCTTATATTAAACCCCATACATGTTAACTCTATGAGCATATTTTGTTTTTTAAGGCTATGTGAATGTTTTTACTTTATGAGCAAAACTTACTTCTTGAGAAACATCAAAGTCACATTTGCAGTGCCTGATTCTGATAATATTACAATGTAAAGAAATTGTAATGACCTATATATGTGATATACAGTGTGCTATGGCAGCAGCACGCGAGACCTCCACTCGGCTGTCCATTTTGGCTTAATTTCAGCATTTTGAAATGTTAAATCAAGTAAACAAACAGCAAATAAGTTTTAATTTCTCTGTTTCTTTTAATGTGTTGCTCCCCCTCTCTCTTTCTTTTTGTCCTTCTCGTTCTTGCTCACTCTCTGTGTGTTTCCACCCTCTGTGCTGCCTACGATGTAAAAATATCCAGAAAATGAAAGACTTTCTATTCTGTATGAGGAGCAGGACCTTGCCCAGCAGAAATTGCTAGTGTGTGTATCCTTGCTGTACACAAACTATGCAGCCATGCAGGGGACACGTCCTGTCAATGGGCCTGCACTAAAGTTTATTTTATTTTATTTTTCCCCAGGATGGTGATTGGCAACATCTATAGAGTTAAACAAAGGTGACCTTGTTTTCTTAGTGGAATATGTAAATCCCTGTAAGGCATGTGGACCTATGTGACCATGACCAAAAGGAGCAAAATGTAATGGTAAATGTGTTTTAAACTGCCAATCACATGTGTGCTATCTTACACAAAGCAGATGTGGCTTAGGAGGTAGAGCAGTTCGATCCACTGCACCTCCTGTCCACGTGTCGAAGGCAAGACACTGAACCCCGAATTGTTCCCAGTCAGGCCAGTTGCTGCCAGTTGTGAGTGTGTGTGTGTGTGTGTGTGTGTGTGTGTGTGTGTGTGTGTGTGTGGATGGGTAAGTGAGAGGCAAATTGTAAAGCACTTTGGATAAAAGGGCTATATAAATGCAGCAACTGCTAAAAACAGTCCCTTTTGTCTTGGCTGATCTCCCATCTCTTAACACAGCAACATGCAAAACATTAACACTGACATGTCATCCAGTCTGTTACACTATTAAAGATAAACGTGTTTTCTGAATATTGATTAGGTATAGGATTCCATGTAGATACAGCTGTTATTATCACTTAATTATTTAGAGGGAGCCATGACAGAATGTTGCTTCTTGGCCAGTTGTGACCGAGCACTTCCAGCAGAGCTGACGTTTGCCTCCTCAGCTTTAGAGTGGGTAAGCTAGATGCAGCTAATGCAGGCATGAAGTGCACAGGTCAGAGGTTACAGGATGGTCAGTGGTAATGGGATGGAATAAGAGAGAGAGAAAGAGAGAAGGGGTGAGGGGACTGTCCGTTCTCTAGTGCTCACATTTGGTACTGATCTGACACAGCCCTCCTCTCCTCCCTCCTTTTCTCTGTACTCATCTACCAGACCACCACCTGCCTTTTGATAAATACAGAAATGGAAAGAAAAGAGAGTACAGCAATCTGTCCAACCCTTTATCCTCAGAGGTGTGTGTGTGTGTGTGTGTGTGTGTCTTTGTTTTTTTTTGTGTGTATTCTGCCCTAGTTTGAGCTGTTTGTCTGTTTGAAACTGATAATCACAGGCTCTTCTGTCTACTGTGAGAAACAGTTACCACCCCTGTGTGGGAGAATATTTTCCACGGCCACCTACTTACAGTCAAACTCAAATCAACTTTAACACTTACCATAACACAGAACATTTTCTCACATACAGACACATATCAAGTTAAAGGATGTTTCTTTAAATCTGGGTCTTCCTGTTGTAAGTTTGTAACATAAGTGTCATCATCACGAATTGGGATGAATACCAAAACAAACAAAACAAGACTCAAATGTCATTTTGACATTTACCTGGCACTCTTATTTTGAGAGGTTTTCAGTGAGTGAGCAGGCAGCAGTTCAGAGTTAAAGGCAGTTTAACTGCCGTGAAAATCTGATTCTTGACTTTTTGACCTCACCAAACAACTTGTTTATGCTCCAGCTTACCATTTTTCTTAATATTAGTGTGAAGCTGGTTTTCAAAGTATAGCAATTTTTGAAGTTGACAATTCATAAAAGGGTCTACAGCAGCCTTGTTTTCTGAATCTTTGTCTATGTCTTCTGCTGTCCATAAGATATCTGAAACAAAATTGACAAGGTCGATAAATCTGACACATAACAACAACAGTGTGTCTGAGGCCATGATAAAAGAGATTTGGCTGGGAATGGAACAGTTGACTTGTCTCCACACCATCAGGAACATTTGGACGTTTCTCACCACACATCCCACTGACCTGAGAATTCTATTAGTGTGATTTTTTTTGTCACTTGTCAAAAAACTTGATACATTTTGAAAATAAATTTTAAGGAATTAGGAATGTACAGATTCCCAAGCTGTTATTAGCATTTTAGGATAATGTCACTAACACATCACAGCAATTATAACTTTTAATACATTTATTAACACATTTGTTGCATCAAAACATTGACACCCCGTATACATATTTTCATATGTTATGAGACATGCATTACATCTTTCTTTGTCTATTCTCTTTCTTTTTGATCGATCACTATGATTTTTGCCACAACCTCAATTCTTATGTAACACCATATTCAAAATATTGAAAGCTCTAATGACCCCTTTCCACCACCATCTTGTTATTGACCCTTAGTGTCGGTGTCAGGATTTTCCTGCCTCTGCTTGTTGATCATAGTTTTTCCATCTCCCTCTATTAATAGTCCAAGCATCTGTTTGTCACCCCACTTTACGGTGTCTAGTTGCTTTTGGTGTTATTAATAACAACAGTGACTATAAATATAAACATATATTAATACACTGAAACCTTCAATCTGGTGATAAGACAACATGACTCCCTTAATTTAGTCCGACTCCCTTTTTAAATGTATGTTGGTCACAGTGACCAAAGTGGCTGCCTGGTGTGTGTGTGTATGTGTGTGTGTGTATGTGGCTTTTCTCCTTCGTTGAGTATCATGTACCAGCAATAGTATTTTCATTGATACCAGATCATACCCACCAATCACCTGTAATAACATATAAGTCCCTGGCAAGTACATATCTAACAAAGACCATAAACTTGTAAAATGGGCATTAAGTAATTAAGGTCAACAAGACTGAATGACAGTTTGTCATGTTCATATTAAAAGTCTGCCATTAAATCGTGGTATTTAGTAATGTTGACTATGGACTCAGAAAGATGTTGCATTTCAGGCATATTTTGTTTACGATTCCAGTAATAAATTGTTGTCTTCTGGATGATTAACTGTATACTTCAGTGTACAGTGTCATTATAATGTCAAATTTCACCCAACCTTCAACGGTGCTTTACAACATTGGAGCCATCTCAGGTGTACTGAAGGAGATGAGCAAGTGCTTTTGCTATCTGCTTTAAGTCTACAAGTGACACTCACAGGAGACAGTATGACAATACTAATAAGGATCAGACCTTTTTTCATGAACTTAACACAACACAAATAGCTGTTTCCATAGGTGGTAACGCTGCGGGGTCTGTGTAGTTATAGATAATGCTCCCTTCTTATGAGCTTTGAATGTCAGGGGTGGCATGGAAACAGGAAGAGGAGAGGAGAGCAGAGGAGAGCAGAGGAGACCTTTGACCTTTAACCAATCTTTTATTGATCCAACTCCTTCATATTTAGCAAAACAACACAATTAACATCAAACACACACTATACATATCTACACAAAAAAAGAAAAACCTGTACACATTTATTTATTTATTTATTTTTGTTTTTCTTCTCCTCTCAAATTTTAAGAGCTATTCCCCAACCACCCTACACAAAACATTCCCGACTCCCCAAACAGAAACAATCTCTTGCAGGTCTGACACTATTTTGTAATACAAAAACTCCACTTTCAAACGTGCACCCACTAAACCTTTAAACACAAACTCAACATCATTAGAATAGACTCCCTTCATCTTATCCCTCCTGGTGAGCCATATACTCATCTTAGCCTGACCCAA
>JAVQJD010022330.1:0-23120 GCA_036023655.1 Nannoperca australis
ACACACACACACACACACACACACACACACACACACATACATACATACATAAAGCCTGTATGACTAGTGCATGTGCTCTGGTTCTCCTCCACTCGTGTGTGTTAATATGCTCCCCATGAGGTGCTGCAGGCTGTGATAATTATAGAAGCTCAGCAAGCAGACGCATCACAAGAGAGAAGTACATTTAAAGCCACGTGCAGTAGTGTGAATACAGTACATGGACGCATGCACACAAACCAAAGCTCGCGCAGCATTGTCGATGGTTGTACAGAAAATAACCATCTGCATTTTGATCTGACTCTCTCATGCAAACTGTGTCTCCTGGTTTTCATGCTGTTTGGCCACATTTAAACCTTTAAAGTTGCAAATGAATGTATAATTGTTTATAAATGTTTTTGTGGACTATCACATAACCAGCAGACCGCTCTCCAAAATTCACCCACCATTGCTCCAGGAAGTGAAGCCTGCATAATATTAGCAGCAAAGCCCAGGCTGCACACTCAGAGTTCAACAATGCTAATATAACCCCCCCACAGTCACAACTGCAATACCCCCGCCCGAATATGAAGAGATGTGGGGGCTTAACCCACTTCTCAACAGAATCCCAATCCTCAAACAGGCTGACCAGCACAGTGTCTGCGACTGTGTCCAATAAACCCTCTGACAAACGACAACTCCGTCTCCAGGAGAGCCAGCAGAACCCGAAGATGCTTACTTTCTTAATCAAGCCGAGTTGTCGTTACTGGCATTTAGTGGTCTGATATAGACGTGAGGCGTGCCAGGCGGGCTCTCGGTGTGACAAGCTGGCTCTACTCCATGTGGCGCACAGTAAGCCAAGGATGGGGTGGAGGTGGGGCCTGTGGAGCTCAGACAGTGTCACTGCAGAAATGTCAGTCAGACGTTAGGAAAGGAGGAAAGGGCCAGAGGGAGGAGAGAGAGAGAGGAGGAAGGAGGCAAGACATTCGTGTTCACATCCCTCTGTTGGCGCAATGTTTGTTTGGCTTTTGCACGTGAACATACTGCACATAAGCCTATGTGACATATATTTCTAACAGCTGTTAGGCATTCATTTTTGTAAAGCACACACACTATATTTGTTGTGTTTTGTTACTAAACCCGAGATAGATAATGCATTTTGAGACACACACCTTATTAATGCCCTTTTTTGTTCATTTTTTCAGCATTATCTTGTGATATATTTGTTGTAGTTAAATTTTCATTGTTGGGTGCAAAGCGGTAACTCTTTTCTTTCTTCAATTAATATTGTAATCTATGAAATGTCTCAAATATGCAAAATAATGCCCTTCACAATCTTCCACGTCTACAGATCTCTTGTTTTGCCCAACCAACAGTCCAAAACCCAAAAGGTATTCAATTTATTGTGACATAAAGACATTGAAAAAGAAGCAAAATCTCACATTTGAGAAGCAGGACTCAGAGAATATTTTCTGGGATTTTGCTTGATAATTCACTGTAACAATTAGTCAAAATTGTTTATGATTCATTTTCTCTCTGTCAACTTATCGATTAATCATCTAACTGTTTCAGTAGCTGGGTGTTCAACATAGTACAGTGAATTTAAGTGGATGTTACATTTTGTAATGCATCTCTTCTCCTATTTGAAAATTGCGTTTGATGGAAAACACTGAACAGCACTCATCCCAAATTTGACACTCAATCATCAAACATTATGGGCAATGTCAATTTTCTAAAAAAAAGACAAAACAAATGTACAAATGCATCAATTAATTGAATTCAGACGGCTAAAAGGTCTGCACACCACGCGGGTGTGTTCAGTTATTCTGTCCGATTAGTCCTGCCTTAATAAAAGCATTAGGGACGGAGGTGTCAATCAAGCAGTCTGTACGTGTCAGCACAGTCCACAGCTGTGGGGATGTACTAATGTATGCCAGGAGGAATCACTCACTCAACATGTAGCCTTTTCAAATCAGACAACGGTACTTTGTATTCACGTTACATCACAGCACCTGACCGCTGCAATGGATCTTCATCAGGGGAGGCACACCACATGGTAAATGTTGTTTCATCTTATGAAACGCAGCAATGAGCTTATTCATTAAGCCTGATGGGACGTGACACTGACAGGAGCCACTGCTATATAAATGTGACCCGAAGCAAACAAGCCGAGGCTCCGGGGGGGCGGGATTAGAGAGATCAGACCAGCTGCAAGGCTACACTGCTGCTGCTTTTACTACACGTCAGTTACATAAATACAGCTATGCCCCACACACACACACTTTCTATGCATCTGCCAACGCTCGGCTCAACGTGGCACTCGAGAGCTCAGATGTGCAGGTACTCTTGACACCTGGACAAACACCATGTTGCCATGCAACAGCATCACCAGGGTGATCCGCTTCTGCAACAAGAGGGGATCGGAGTGTTTAAAGATAACGCAAGAGGTATTCTGGGTTTTTTTTTGTCCACAAGTATTATGAAAGTACGTCTTTCAGTATGGTTCCCTATCCTGTCGGTGCCACTCATGCTAAAGTCCATTCATGACTACTGAAGACATACATCTTTGGGTCAAAACTGTAACATGGACGAGAAGTCCATAAAGTGACATCATGACAACTGGGCAAACTTCATGTACTTAGAGATTGACACAGTTTCATTTTTCTTTTTAAAAAGCTCCATATTTTTGTAAAACATTGGTACGGTTACAGGGCACTGTAGTTTTTGTCAAACGTTACCCAAACAGGAATAATACTGCATTTGCTTGGGATTCTTTTTAGTTGTGGATTGATAAACATTTGGTATGCTAGTGGGTATTTCCGACACTAGGAAATAGTGTGGCATATTTGTTTTGTTTTCTTTATAGTCCTTATTTATTAAGCAGTGCCCGTATTTGTGGGTTGCGGCGTGGCTCATTGATGTGTATTTAATACTTTTTTGACAACAATAGAGCTCTATGGCCTAGAGGGATATAATGAATTGTTTTTCTGCTCTTCATAGAATATATTATAATTGCTCCTAATGAAATGCAGTAGGGAAGTAAATCCCAGGACTTCACCTCTCTTTGTAATGTCTCAGAAATGAGAATGAAACGTATGTATGTTGTAGTTTCTGCTTACATGAAGACACACCTTAACGAATGTATATTGTTGAAAGGAAAAACAATCTGCTCACTCTTTGTTGGTGGCAGAGCCAGGGTTCAATGGCAATGCCCTCTTTGTTTAGAAAGAAGTTTTGGTACATAAAAAACATTTAAGGGCTTGAAAAAGGGCAAAACTGGCCCACATATGTAGTTGCTCACATTTGCTGTTAACCTGGTGTTGGGTGTCCATGTGCCATAGTTAAGAACACCCAAGAGGTGTAGCCTTCATCGTGCTGTTAGTGGGGGGGGACTACATTTGGCTGATTAGCGCCGAGAGTGACCTGTAACTGCACCACAGACGGGCAGCAGTTACAAGAGAGGCAAAGCCGTTAGTGACACACGTGGGCTCCTACTGGAAATGTCGCACTCAGCACAATGAGGGTGGAACACAATGCCGCACGTCGTGACGGGACACAGCATCCACCGCTCACACATGTGACGCCTTCCACCGCTGACCGCCTGTCAAAGCGTGTGGGACAAAAATGAAAAGCAGCCGAACCATAAAACCGATGTGACATCAAGTCTTCATGGAAGACGGACGAGCGACCGTCTCAGGTGGCCCCTGAGAGCTGCTACACTGGTCACAGAGAGCATGCAGGGTCCCACGTCTGACCAGCATTCTTCTCACCCCAGGACCCGGCCATACAATCCCACATCGCCAGTTTTATTATTATTATTAGGTATTTTTTAAATGGTTTTGGAGAGGTGTTGATTCAACTTGTTGGTCATTTAGGAGGCTGCAGTGTGTGACAGAGGTGTGGACTTGAGTCACACATCTGGGGAAAAAAGCAAAAAAACTTGCAACTCAATGTTGACTTGACACCAATGACTTGCTTTTATTTATTTTATTTTATTTATATGTCTCCTAAGCCCAAAGATGAAATGAATATGTAAAAAGGGGTTCAGCACATCAGGTCTTCATTTTCATAACAAACACACTGAGTTGGATTGAGAGCTAAAGCTTTGTTCTTCAGTGTTGACAACACATAATCCCTCGGATTAACACATTTGGATGTATAGACTGCAGGGGGGGGGCGTGGTTTAGGAACAGTATATAACTGTAATTGTACAGGAATAACATAACAATGGACACCTGATCGTTGTGAGTGCATACACCATATACTATCCTCAAAGAAAAGAAACACTGAGTAGAAGCCACAGAATATTAAATCAGAGCCAATATTTCACTCTATTGTTTTAGCCACGTAGTCAAATACGACACAAAAGTACATTGTGAATAACTTCTTACTCAAAAACAAACATTTCTTCACCACCCACTATAATTTCGCCTCTTCTCCTGCAAAAGCACAGGGCAGCCTATAATTTCCTCCTCCTCCTGGTTCAAACAGACAAGGAAGGAGTCTTTTTCTGGATCCAAACAGCTCGCAAGAGAAAAGTACTATAAGGTTAACCTAGAGGCAGGATCTCACTGCTGGGCTAGTGATTCAAACTAGGGGCACAGTTTAGCTGTTGACACCGGCTGTTGATATATAGGTGTTTGTGTCGCTGAAAGTCCATTCATAAAGAGTAGACAGTTGGTGCAACAGTCCACCGTCGTCGTGTGAATGCATCACGTTATAACGTTAGACCGCAGTTCAACTGACAGCTGCCCGGGTCAGCACACACAGCTTCACCCCACGATCACAAACAAAATTCTCGTCAAACAATGCAGATGTGAAGGTTTTAAGGTTTTAAAAAGGAGCTTGTTTCGATAGGTGACTCTAACAAAATTGAGAATATTACCGTGTAGCTCCGCTGAATCCCTCGGAGATGTCCGACTGCTCACTCTCTCTCGGTCCATCAATTTGTTGTCCAATCCAACAGTGTAGTCTTGTGAGCGTCCTACGTCACTTCCGGACACTCGTACACCTGTAAAACCCAGCGTTCACGCCATCGAAGATCGTCTATCGCGAGGATGAATCCAGCAGCGACTCAGAAAGCGGCACAGCTTCCGGTCTGAAAATGTAAGAAATGGGCGTATAGAGCAAAAGTACCGCCCTCTTACCCACCTAGTGCCTGTTTCATCAAACGTCAAGCTGATGTGAGACAGTTGGTCCATTAGGCTTTGTAGTACTGAACCAATTTGATTTTTGTACTGTAGTATGTCATACTAGTTGTATAGCCCTCTGAGACAAACTTGTAATGGTCACATCAACATATTCTACAAACTGAACTTTGCATATCCTCAGTTCATATTGCACAAATTGCATAGCACTTAGTTTTCTATTATTGTACAGTTTATACTCTATTTATATTGCATTGACTTGTTTTTAAAAAAGTCCTTGCTTCTAGTGGTTTTATTTTAAACTTTCTGTATATATTTATTGCTCTTGCATGCACCAAAACAAATTCATTATATGTAAAAACCTACTTGGCAATGTGATTCGGATTTTAGGTGACACCCAAACATTGGTCTCTACTGTTGGTAACAGGCAGTTGAAATGCATATATTCAAACAAAGTGCTTCTTTTTTTGTCCCTATACATTTTGATCGCATTTTGTGTTTGTTCACAGTGGAAAATTAACAAAATGTACATTTCAGAATTGTCAGGTTTAAGATTAAAAATTCGTTGACTGGCACAGTTGATTTTAACTTTTATGTACAAATAGTAATATACATAGAAAATACATAATTTCTTCACTATTACTTATTACTTCATTATAACTACCATAATTCTGCAGTGTATAAAAGTAAATAGTGTATACTTTACAGTATTAGTATTTGGAATTGAGATATTCGTGGAGATGTATCAAAATGTTTTTCTCTTCATTTTGTTTCTTTGCTGTCTGTAGACATATATAAATAATACATACACATTTTGGAATCTGTCTCATCTTGTATTCTTGTCTGTTGTTCACAATCACTTTTTTTTCATCAGTGTGCAGTCTCTGGGACACAATACAGAGATTTTTCAAGTAACAAAATCACTTGGTACAAATGTGCTTTTTCACATTTGATGAAAACAATCTCGGCAAATCCAGGTGATGTAGGCTGCACAACGAATGCCATAATAATTCGACAACACTGGATATTAACATTATTGTTGTATAACTTCTGGTCCACAATAACAGAACACGGTGATTCGCAGAGGGCAGACTCTTTGGTATACGGCGCTTTGTTGCGCCGTTTGTGGTATCACGATATACGCGCAGAGTGAGAGCTCTTCATTTTTCTCCCCTCTGACGCTGTGGTTAAAAATAGCTTGTGTGTGTTTTCAATGGCGCTGCGCCGCCGGGGATTTACAGGATACATTATAATAATAAATGCATGCATTTCAGAATACATTAGACATTTTACTGTAGAACAGGACAGCCCACAGAGTACAGAGTGTAACCTTTACAATTAAAAGTTCCTTATTTAAGTGCCTATAGGAACTTTGCAACCAGGTAAAATCACCTGCTCACAGAGTAAGGGTATTTCTTTCGAAGGAATAACTGATTTATCTGAAGGAGGAAAACAAGCAGGAGAACGAGTAGGGTGTGATACCGATACTGCACTATCTGGCCACCTCAGCCTGAACCAATGAGCGCCCTCAGAAGCTGCTCCGAAACTACTGCAAGGCTGCGTGCCTGGCAGGTGACCAAAAACACTGTCGAAAATGAGAACAGGCAACAAACGAATATGCACGAATTCACATTGCTGAGATGAATCCCAAAGTGTTCAGTTTGAGTTTAACTTCTCTGCAGAACAATGGGAGCGGACACAGGCTTTTTAAACACCAAAAGCAGTCAAGACAATTCAATTTGGTAGCATTTTTAATAATTATTAAGGCCAAGAGTGCTTGATTATGTAAAGGCCACAAGTGAAATAAGCTGCAACATACACAAATACTTTGACACACAGGATAATTGAGCAGATAAAGTATTTCAATGGTGGTAGACGTAGCCTACCCTGAGGGTAATATTTACTTAAATAAAAGCAGCAGTGGCCTACCACAAATTAAAAATACTCCATGCATTAATACTCCAACATCAGAACTTCCTGTTGTGCAGCTCAGCAACCTGTCGCAGAAAGTCTCTCTGGTTTGAGCCAAGTGTGGTTTTGCCGCTCAACTCCCGCCACTGCAGAGCGCCATTGCTGTTCGTCACCTAAAAAGGAGAAGTCCCAAAACAATAAGAAGTAATTATATATTCACTTTAGGGGGAATCATAAACGTTATGCCCCCAAAATTACCCAAATACAGAGGAAACAAACTGTCCACCAGTGAAGTTTTTCAAGTAATTTTAAAATGTTGGATGCTCTACGTATTTTTAAACAATCAAATAATAATGTTGTCACCACATTGTTGATCCCCATCTTCGACTGGCTTGTCCTGTCCAGGTGAATGTTTAGGACGGTGGTTTCCACCCAGGCGTTATCTGTGTTCCTGCAGTCGTCCACATAACCCTCAAACACCTAAAACACCGTAACACAAGCAGCGTGCAAATGACCAAAGCATGTTTAAATTCATTATTATTCATTAAATGTATTTCATTCAGAAACAGTAATCAATTCAAATAACGGTGCATTACAGGTTTGATCCCTCACATCAGCTGGTGTGTCCTGTTAAAGCGTCCTTGAGCAAGGCACTGACTAATTTAAGCTGAAAAGAGCCTCAACTAAATGCAGACATTTTAGTGGTAGAAGACTTTGGTGTGATCAGAGATTTTCACAGGAGGTCTTCTTGCCTTTGTCCACCCTATTTATAACAATAAGGGTAAATAATATATGCACCTGTCAGTACAACACAATACAGTTCTACAGCACCACAAACCCCATCATGCAAAATGACCATAAAATTGAATAAACACCTACTTGAAAAGGCAGGATTTACTGCAGGACTATTGGATAAGACTGCATTAGTTATAGCTAGGTGTACCTAATAAACTGGCCACTGAGTGTAGGTTGCCCGGCTACGGTTTCCATAAAGCTAGGGGCAATTATTGATTCCCAATTCCATACAGGCCCACATGTCCTCTCAGGTCATTAGATTAAGGGCTCCTAGTTGTGTCCTGAGTGAAGTTCTTTAAATTTATTGAGAGTATTGAATTTACTAATGTACCTTTTGGATTTATTAATCGTCTGACTGATGTTTGTAAACCAAACTGCCCCTCTTGGAACATTCAATATCTGCTCTACAAAGGCAAACCAAAATGTTTGACAGACCTACCTTTATTCCCTCCGATACCTTTTCTTGAATTATTTTGTACAGCATCTTCCCCATGGTTTTCTTAAGAGTCACTGGCAAGTGATCAGCAGATTGGATGGGTCCCTACAGGGTTTTAAAACCATCAGAACATTTTTAACTTTTCTTTGGACAGCTCACAATGTAAAAAAAACAAAAAAAACACCCTGAAGTGACCAAACAGCAGGACTCACCCCGGGTAAAGTGAAGTTTTCTTGGCTATCGTCCCAAAACGCCAGGTACTCCAAAACCGATCGATCACTGTCTTGCCAGCTGAAAATCAATTATTAAAAGTCTTAGATGATGTCACACAATCCAGTGGTGGACAACCCTTTAAAAGCACTGTAAGTACATGAGATGACGTACCGTGTAAGTACAAGGTCTACATACAGATTTGGACCAAGGCGGCTAAGTTCACCTCGTCCCCTGATACCCGTCCGCCCTCCTGGGTTTCTAATGACAGATAAGATACACATTAGACATCGAGACAGGTTTGGAAGGTTACTGTAAGTGCTATTTGATGATTTGTGTATTTTGTCTAGTATCATACCGGTAATACTCTATGGTTTCTGAATCTGATCTGCAATGAGAAAGAATAAATCAAATGTAAGAGATAAGGAGGATAAAATTAGATAGTGGACCCAGGGTCCATTATTAAAGTTATCCATTTAAGTTAAGCATGTTTCTTGTCCTTTTTTAAATATTTGATTCAATATGGTTTCATGATTCTTGGTTTTTAACAGGAAAATCTTGAAAGAAACACCAATAATGATTGTAATTATATCCACACATTAAGCCTAATAGGAACCAAACATTATGTATGGTCTTCTCCTGGTGAAAACATACCCATCCACATGCTCCCCACTGTCTTCAGAGGCGTAATAAGTCGGCTTGTATGAGCTGAAGCAGACCTGAAAAAAAGAGGACATGAAAACCACCTGCATCCAATAAACCCAAACCATCTTCTTCATGCAGTGATGTTCTGAGGACCAGCAGCTGGTGATTTAGCAGTGGAATACGTGAAATACCTTCCATGGCACCTTCTCCTCAGGCACAGGGAAGCGCGTGAGTTTGCTATTTGGATAGTGAAACTGACGAGCGTTCACGTGGAGCCCGTCCTCTTTCTCTGACGCATTTCTCAAAGTGTCAGGGGACTCATCTGTAGTTAATGCTGCAGGGAAGAGTGCAAGCAAGATGAGATTTGACATGTAATATATTTGCAGAATGATAATGTAAATAAACAATATGAGGAAGTTGGTTTCTGACTGGGTGCTTGTGATTGTTTTGCTGCAAAACCCTGAGATTTCAGACTGTCCACAATCCACTGCAGGGCATTGGCTGACCGGACGACCTGATGAGACAAGGTAAAAGTGGGTCAAATACTTTTGATGACTGCTTATACAACGTTGAAGATGACTGGTTTTCCACTGGGGACATCTGGAAATAAAATTCAACAACCATGCGTGGGCATGCATCAAGAATTGTGCGATTGCTTTTCTGCATCGGGCCTTGCTCCCACGGCATAATGTGAAATGTTACGGACACAGGTGCAACATTAGTGATAACCAAAAATCAGGTCACAACCTGCTCCTCTAGTTGAGCCAGTCTTGTCACCATGTCAGCAGAGCTCGTCTCCTCTTCCCTCTCCAGCCGATCAGTTATGGTGGTAACCCTCAGGAGACAAACACGCACATTATGGGTGTCTGCTACATACTTGAACATAACCCCTACACTATTTAATGTTTTATACTTAGTCAAAATAGAATTTCATCCTCATCAAATGTCACGAACACAGACTATGTTGCTGCATTAAAAGAATAAATGAAAAGTTAGTGAGAGTTACATGCGAAGATCAATACTCTCATGTCTGTCTGTTAAATATTCAACTACAACCTCCAGCCACTTAACTTAGCACAAAGACTGAAAACGGGTCCAAAAGGTAACAATACCCCTGTTTTAGTCTTTATGCTAAGCTAATCTAACCATCTCCTAGCTCTACCTCTATTTTAAATGGACAGGCATGAAAGTGGTATCAATCTTCTTGTCTAATTCTTGGCAAGAAAGTATTACACAAAATGTCAAACTATTCCTTTAAAACCTGCATTATATTTTTTGCTGTTGCTGAAATGACACTGAAGACCAGGGGGGAACCAACATATTAAATATTAAAGCTGCGGGAAGTAAAACCCACTGCACTCCATTTGAAAAGGCAAAATGGCACTTTGGTTGAAGTGCCCATGACTGAAAGATATTTAAGGTGTTATGAGGAGTCTCACATAGACATCAGTATCATAGAGGACTGTTATTCCTGTGGGATATTACTTTTGGGCCGTCTCCAGGATGCGTCGCTCCATGCTGTGGCTCTGCTCCTGCTTTGTGGACAGCAGGTATTTGTCCTTCATCAAGGCCTCCCAGGACATCAGCTCGTCTTCCTCTGCCTGAAGAAGCTTGTTCTCTGAAAAACAGTGTCACATGCATTTTCACTGCCTCACCTAATACTGTACATATACACATGGACACAACATCGTCCGTTACAGACAAACTGGGATTGAGTTTAACCATAGTTCAACACACTAAAATATCTACTGGTACACCCGAACGAAAAGTAGGTCAACTGTGAAGGGGTCATCGTCCAGGAGTCATTGGACGGTGAAAGATAAAGACAGACCCGACGACGTGTTGTGTTTGAACAGAGTTACAGGGTTGAACAGGGTTACGGTGTCCCCGCATAAATGAACAAAATTCCATACTTAGGTCACATGATATTAACAACTGAACCATCTCCATGGCGGAGCAAACTGGTATAGAGTCATAAAGCTAAAACTAGACAGGAAGTTAGCAGCATATAACCACAATATCTACTTTAAGCATAGGCAGAAAAGAATAATTCAATACATACTAAACTCTTTGCACATAATGGGGGGCCTGGCCAGCACCACGGTCCTGATGAAGCGGTAAATATGGCTGAAGATGATAAAAGGAGGAGGTGCAGCAGGGCGGCTGTGGTACTCCTTAATTAGCTCGTATCTTTGAAACTTCCATATTCTGTCTGTGTTGTCCTGAACTTCCTGGAACGTATAGCTGTACAGGCACACAGAGAGAAACAGACAAGGGAGCACTGATTATAAAGTGGTGATAACATCCTCATCTGAGCTGGATGTTGATCAGAACTCACTTGAAGATAGCTATGAGCAGGTTAAGCAGCAGTATGTTGGCAAAGAGCAGGTAAACACAAATCATGATGATGGTGAGCCACACAGGGAAGACTGGCATTTGGTTTTTATCCAGGACAGGACACTTGGGCTTCAGAGGATCGGTGCCATCTATGGTGCAGGAGTTTATGTCAAATGCAGTATCTGCAGAGGGCAAAGAGGTTGTTTTCTTAGTGATAATATATTAATTAAACAACCACATCTTATCCCTTTAAACTTCAAAAGGGCGAAGAATGTATCCCTAAAATACTGAAGCAAAGAAATCTGTAAAATCATCTTTACATATACACAAATTATTATTTTGTAAATCTTCACTGGATCAAACTTCAGTGTTTCAACTACAGAGAAAGTAACACTATTTTCCATCTTTACTCACTATCAATATCTGTGGGAAAATTCCCAAATATGATGAGGTACGGCTCATAAACTGCCCCGCGAAGAATCCAGTCCAGCCGATTGTCATTGTTGATGAGGATGCCTTGTTTGGCCACACCGAACGCCACCACCCAGATACTCAGCAGGAACATGAAGAAGAACATATCCATCATCTGGAGGACAAAAACACATCAGGCACAAGGTAGAAACCCCAAACAATGTGGACGCATCTAAACACTGCAACCATTGGAGACTTTATTTTCTCGTGGGTGACTTTTACAATTGTCCTCTATTGTCATGGTTCGTCCTTTTTTTGGTCTGGTCTCCCCATTTCCTGTTTTATTTTGTAGTCTGTGTGCTTGTGTTTGTGTTTTCTTTTGCCTTGCTGTCTTTGTCTGGTTCCCTCCTTAGTTTGATTGCGCTCACCTGTGTCTCGTCACCCACCTGTGTCTCGTCACCCACCTGTGTCTGATCCCCTCGTTTGGTTTCCTTATATACAGCGGTTCCTTCCCTTTGTTGCTTGTCGGTTCATCATGGTTGTGGGTGTGTTTGTGTTTGCTGTATTGGATTGTGCTGTTTCTGTTCCTGCTGTTTTCTACACCCCTGTGGTTTTTGGTTTGTTTTGGTTATTTTTGATCAATAAATCCTTAGTTTTTCTGGAGCTGCCTGTCTGCAATTGGGTCCTTTTTCTGCTGACTCATGGCAAACCCTGACATCTGTAACGATCACATCTACAACTAAAATACATTAAGTTAGATATATGCATTAGATAGGTTATATATGTTGCAGTGATGCGTTTCAGTATTTAAAAGGTTGCGCTGTTGTAACAAACAGACCAGCTGAAACACCTTTTCTCATCTGCAGAGACCAGATGAAGGCCCAGTGAGGCAGAAGCCTCTTTTTGTATTAGAGAAAAGTTATGGAGCGTAGCATTTTATGCTCTGCAGTTGCTCCAGCATTGCATCAGGTCGGCATTCATTATATCTGTATGCAGTCTTCTCACCATCCTCTTGACTATGATGATTTTGGGTCCCAGGGTTTTACTGATAGTGAAGATGGCCATGAGACGGAGGCAGAAAACCACAAAATCGATGCAGAAGAGAATTTTACCCGCGTAGAACAGCTTTGTCGTCAGCCTGAAATAGAAAACTGGTGATTCATAGATAATCCAGTGGGAAGAGAACGCACTATGGCCTAATGGTATTGTCTGGTAGGAAGGAAACTTACCTGAATGCAAAGCCGACAGTAAAGAAAAGGATGGACAGAACATCTAAAATATTCCATAGGTCGTTGATGTACATCTTGGCTTTCTTACAAAACCCAAAGCCATCAGGATCATGAAACAGCTGAAATAGAAAACACAATTTAAAAGTAGCAGTTTGGAATTTTACTAATGAAATTATATATATACACAGTATTTCTTTCTCTGGAGGCAGCAGTATCCTTATTGGTTGAGTAAACCCTCGGGTGGAGCCCCATAACCAAAGCTGTCCTGACAAAGAAACACTTTGGAAGTCTGGCACAGTGAAGGGAGTGAGTGAGGAGGAAGCTATGGTTATGAAGCCTAGTGGCTTTGCTATATCTGGCAGTCTGTCCATTCTTAAATATCAGGATAGGTAAGCTGGTTAGCTAGCTTGCTAAACTTAAACTTTACTTGTTAAACTTACACTTTTGTGGAGTATATATATGTTTATTACATTAATTAATTAATTAAAAGTATTGTGCGTATGTATGGGGACAGAAATGATTTTCTAGTAGCTCTGTTACTTAGATGTGTTCAAGATGTTTGCATATCTTAAATTCAAATTTGCTTGACATGGTCCATAAAGTATGGTGTTGTTATGCTGTGATGAGAGAAGCAATACAGTAAATCAACAGTAGATCATACAAGACAAAAGACTGTCATTGATTGACTTTTCAGACCTGAGAATATGTTGATTTATCCTTCAATATGTGTACGTGTGTGTGTCCCAGCTGCAGTCACTCACCTGTCTGACCTCCTCACACACCAGAGAGAGCAGCCAGATGTAAAGCAGCAACTCCCCAGCAGAGGGCGTGGTCTGGAAGTCGATCATCAGCACCACAGCAAACAGGAAGAGGAAGGCGAAGTAAGACACCATACTCCAGTAAAACTTGACCTGCGGAGAGCTGTACAGGCAGACCAGTCTGGACCAGCTGCTCAGAGGCTTCAGGTGCTGCAGGCTGGTGAGGTCACTGTGGATAGAAAAGTCACTGTGGTCAGAGACAAACGTTTTCATGTTTAACTGATTAATTTGTGTCTTATTTCTTGCATTTCCCTAACTGACCTGCTAGTTATCTTCGAATTGAAGAGGGTCATTTGTTGTCAGTGTATTAAGAGGCAATTGTCTACTTACAGGCTACGAGAATTGGTTTGAAGTGTACTTCCAGTCACTTTCTCCACTGTTTTGATCTCCTCGTTCTTCTCAATTTCTCTGTGGATGACTTCATCATGTCTACGGAGAATTATAACTCATTAAAAAATATATGGCTGTAGATGTAGTACAAGCATTAGGACAAGTATATCAATACATTCAGATATGTTAAACCTCCAAAAAGAAAATACATTTTTATAAATTTATAAAGATTTTAATAATCCATTGATGACAAAGAAAATGAATCAGTTGTAGTTAGCCAAGAAAACAGGAAAAGAGGTCTTGCTGCCACCAGGTGGTGTGGTTTTCTGCCGCAGAGAGGCACAAACCACTGCTATATCACACCAAACGTATGAATCTATGTTGTACATTTTGTTGTTGTATGTACACAGTAACAGAAACACCTTACGTTTTTTGCAGCACAGGTAATAGATGGTATGTTGACTCTTCTGCAGAACCTTTTAGTTCATTTTACACGTGACTGCTCAGTATTGGACAAAAATGAGTCCCCTAGTGCCATCAGTACAGCAGGACTCACCTGAAAACCAGAAAGCCAGTGTAGATAAGAGGGAAGAAGACCATGCAGATCAGCACTCTCCACACAGGGTTGCCCACTGAAAGCTCACCACACCAAATCTGTGTCAGAAGAGCCTTGAAGACAGACATGCTATCAGACATGAGAAAATACTAAAATCTCATTAATTTCTGATCAGTTTTTCTCCTTTTGTTACTCAAACATTTTTTGCATTCAACGGTCTGTGTGTGTGTGTGTGTGTGTGTGTGTGTGTGTAGTGAATGCTCTACATTACACTGCAAACAGATGGCACATCCTTCTAGTTCAAGATATCGCGATGCACTCCTGAGTTCTAAAATAGTTTGAAGAAAAGCCCCTAAAGATAAATCCTGTTTTCTCTACCTGAACACCTGACTGAGCTACAAAGCTTTCAGCATCAGCCTCCAGTGCCAGCCTCAGGCACGTCGTCCTTCCCCAAAACGGTGACGCACGAACCAACAACTTCTGAGCCCGCTCTTCATCACTGCTGTGGCACTCACTGAACACACCTGGGACACACAATGAAGACAAATGCTAACATTGTGAAATCCCTATATTTTAAACCAGGAAAGCCACTCATTGCTGTACGTCTATGGTATTATACCAATCGCGTGTTTCTCATAGTGATTGGCGAGCTCTTTCATGTCCTCTGCCTCATCTGTATCACTTCCTTCCTCTGCCATTTTCTTCAGGATCTTACTGGCGGCCAGGGCAGCGGCTACACAGTCTATACACTGTGCACACACAGATACAGATACAGAAAGATGCAAGGCCATCTACACGCAACACACTTACGACTACTTTCAAATTTTGTCTCCTTAAGGTTAAGTGTTTACCTGCTCCCAGGCTATTTCTGCCAGCTCCTTATTGTTCTGGACGACAGCCCAAAGGAAAAGATCACTGCCTGGGTCCCTCTGGGCTGGTGGATGGTCCTCCATGACTGGAGAACCCTCCTGACTTTTAGACAGCTAGAAGAGCAGTAAAGGAATATGCTGTATGAATATTGATTACATCCAAGTCCCTTCAGAAAGGTTTGACCAGACACCAATTTGGATTTTTCATATAATGTGTTTTTTAGCTAACTGTTCAATTATTTTTCTTGTAAATTGTATTTCCCATCAGGAAGATCAAAACGCCCTCTCCACAATTCTGGTGGGAAAATACTGAAACTTTTATCTCTTTATTTATTTGTTTGCCAACAAGTAGTCTTTGAAAAAGAATCAGCCCAGAAAATACCCACTATGTATTAGTTTTTTTGCCCCATGATTTGATTATTAGGCATTAAGTTTTGGTTTTCAAACTACATTCATTCATAGTGTGTTTTTTTCCCACAGAATGGTTGCGATTCATTGTTGAAAGTAAAGCCCAGTACACAGTATAATGGACAAATAAACTCACTGATATAGATGTATGCTCCATGGTCATGCTACGTGTCGGTGGGTAGAGGGCCTGGGTGAAACTGCCCAGCAGGTGGCGCACCTCGTCAGACACATGAGTCATGAATATAATTTCGCCTTGCCCTGAGTGAGCTCGAGGCCTGTTGCCGCCTGGTGGCCTCTTGTTGCGGCGAGATCTGTGGACCCGCTTGGCCAGCTTGCGGAGGAAGAAGCAGCTGGGGAGCTTTTTGTAGAGCTCGCACAGAGTTTCCACGTCCTGCAGGAAATCCCTCAGACTCACACCGTTCTCCAGCAGCAGACTCACAAACTGAGGTTTGTTGCCAACCAGGGCTGAGAGCATGGCCCAGTGGAGGTCACTGGACTAGATGGGAACAAGCCAGTGGAACAAGGCACAATAAGCATCTCCATGTCAGGTTCTCTTTCATTTAGACTTATCGCTAAACAACACTTTGCCTGACATTGAAAGTTTTCTTTAAAGTCAAAATGAAACAATTTCTCAGAGGAACACACTTCTCTAGGAGGATTGTTTTGTTAGACAATGATTTAAACTGATTGGGATAGCGCTGTGGAGAGAAAGTGTCTTTTACGATTTACAATTGTCCTCTGCCCTCCAACAACTGTCATAAAGTTTTATGACACAAGGTTTTATCTTATAAAAGTCTATAGTTGTATGCTGGTATAAATTTCCATGTAGAAATTTTGTTTTCTATTTTCTCTGATGACTAAGACGAAGAATGGTATCATAGGATGGCTTTCTATGTTTTCCCAAGTCAGTCCATTACACTTATTAATCTTATCTGAATAAAAACCAGAAGCTTTGTAACACCGGGTCAAGTTCAGAGGATGGCCTTTATTTGTCAATCTTCTGGTGATGGTGTTACAGTACATTGCATGAAAGGCAAACCCACCTTCCACTGGCTCTCCTCAGTAAAGATCTCAGTCTCAGCTATGTCCACTCGGTTCCAGGCTATAGCCAGCTCCAGCTGTCTCTTCCAGCACTCGATTACCAGTGACTCGCTGCTCCTCGAAGCTGAGTGGAGAATTTATAGTGACACAATTCATGCTACACTCTTAACACAATCTGTTTACACTGAATCAACAGACTGCTGGAGAGATGAAACCGTTCAAGACATCTCTACACAGATCATCCATACTCCTCAATCAAGACACTGTTAGCTGTGTATTGACACAGTTTGTTGTCAGTAAATTGTTAAAATTGTCCAGCACAATTTCACACAGCACAAGGTAACAAAGAAATTGCTTTTTGTTTTTTACTCTATTATTATTATTATTATTATTTTTAATTATTTAGATATTTTCAATTTATATATCAATTTACAGCAATGTTAAAAATAGTAAGGCAGCAAATCCTCACAAGTTGTAACTAAACATTGTTGCTTGACTTCAATGGTTAATTAATCATGAAATTAGCTGAGATTTAATTTTCTCTATATCAACATATTGATAAATTAACTAATTGTTTCAACACTTTAATGCTGTAAGATGACGTAACCTGGGGTCACACTGCATGGTCAAGCAGCAAGTTGCAAGGCTTTACTGAAAAACTTTGTGTCCACAGATGAAAAAAGGCACGGATGTCCTCGCTAAGTGAGCTGGGCGATGCCTGGAAATGCAATTTAGCTAGAATGCTGAATCATCAGGATCAATACATTAAGTTAACGTCCAGCGTGGTGCACTTTAGCTAAGTGAACTTTTCTTACAATATGTATTTAGCTTAATCGACATGAGTTTCATCAGTCCCTCTCAAGACTAGCATGAAGAAGAATACATTTGGAAGAATTATTGCTATCAATGTCTCTCTGTTTAGAAAAGCAGTCGTTAGTCCAGTCACCCAATTTTGAGAGGCAATGTGATACTTCCTAAGAGCTGGTCTGGCACTAAGCCTTTCCATCATTGTACTTAATGCTGTGTTGTACGCCTACAGTCAGTACAGTCAGTCCAGTCAGGCACTGAGCATCAGTGTGAAAACCAAATCCCTACCTTTGAGTAGGGCTAGAAGAATAGCCACATCCACATCCCCGTGATTGTCCTCGCTTACTGTGAATACTGTCAGCAAGTGAGACATCCTTATGATGTCCTGAATCTGGCACAGAAAGCAGACAGTGTGCAGGGTTTCACATCGAAGCAGCGTGAATAACTTTCCAGAGGACATCAGATGATAGAAAGGATCTAACTTTGGATACGTTTTAAGTGGAGGAAGCTAAATTAAGATTGTGAACATGATAAATACTATACCTGCTAAACATCAGTGTGTTAGCACTGTTATTGTCAGCATGTTAGAATTTAGCTCAATGCACTGTTGTGAGTAAGTAAAGCACAGAGCCATTAGCATGGCTGTTGAGTATAGTTTGTAAAAAAGAAAAGGTAGCTTGGAAATTAATCTATAATTGTTGAGGTTGTGATTTTGTTCCCATACTTTCTTGGTCCATTCTATGATCTCCAGGTCAGTGAAGTTTTCATACTCTTGGCCAAAGAACCTTTTCATTAACTGTTGGATGAGGGCGATAGTGACTCGGGTCAATGGCAGTCCTGCCACCTGGGCGATCACATCTGCTATTCTCCCAGAGCCCTCCAAGATCACACATGGTGTACCATTCAGCATGGCATTATAGATGGTCTACAAGGAGGAACACAAGACCGTCAGACAAGACAGAGGCACGGAAAGACACAGAGAGAGAGTTCTGATTCTGATGACTCACATTTAGAGTGCCTGGCCCGCCATCCAAAACCACACACACCACAGGGATGGTCACGTCACTCTCTGGAGGTTAGACAATACAGAATCTATATTAAAAGCAGGTCAGAGAAAAAAGAATGAGATTTGAGATGTTATCTGTAAAGGCTTGCACTGCATCAGCTATTTTTAACCTTTGCTTCCGAGACGCTTTCCGGAGATGTATTTCTCCAGACGGCTACGCAGTTCAATCTCCACACCGTAGTGTCCCTGGGTCCCGTCGTCCACCAGCAGGAAGTGGGTGTGGTTATTATCAAGGCAGGAGAATTGGCCCTGGCCATGGATGTCCATCAAATAATGGGTTGGGAAACAACCCTGCAGATGAAGAGTAGTAGGAGGAGGAGAGAACGGAAGGTAGAAGATGACTGTATGGAATGCAGGTGACGAATCTTTCCAAAAGAAAGAGATATGCCATGTGTTTAAATGTGTTTATTGTACCTGTGAATGCACCAAAGTGTCCCTGTTGTGAATTATTCCCCATGTTGCTACACCGATAGCCACGACCTGGCCCTGTGTGGAGCTGCTGAGGGCGTAGTCCCTCACAGCCTGCCCTACATGCTTCATCACACCTGCGTGCGTACCACCGGTGATGATCCATGCTCCTGTGTACAACCCATATAGTATACTGCACATAATACAATAACCACCGTATCAACAATATGTAGACACCCACACATGTAATTGTTGAGCATGTCATTAAAAAACCATGGGCATTAAAGGAAATCTAGAATCCGTCATGAGAAGACTCCAGGAGGTCACTGCTCCCAGCCAACACACAGTTCCACACACAACCCAGATAAAACTTGTGTTTCTCACACTTCAATTTTTGTACTGATTACACAAATTATATATATTAAAAACATGTTAATGAGCGAGCTTTAGAGGTGCTGGCAGACACATTTTGTTATCTTCGGAGAGAGCTAGGCTAGCTGTTTCCCCCTGCTTCCAGTCTTCATGCTAAGCTAAGGTAACTGGCTGCTGGTTGTAGCCTCATATTTAATGGACAGATATGACAGGGGTATAACTCTTCTCATCTAACTCTTTGCAGGACAGCGAATAAGCGTATTTCCCCAAATATCTAACTATTCCTTTAATATACTGCTATAACAGCCCTCGCTCTTTTGGAAACGCTTTCCACAACTTTTTGGAAGCTTGTTGCAGGGACATTTAGCCTCAAGAGCACTAGTAAGATAGAGCCATTGATGTTGGACGATCAAAGGTGTTGAATGGGGTTGAGGTCAAGGCTTTGTTGCTTTGTGAATTTTGTTGTGTGCATGGGAGCATTGTCATGTTAAACAGAAAAATGTTGGCACAAATCTGAAAGCTATAGCCAAACTATTGTCTAAAATATAATTGTATGGTTCAGCATTAAGAGCCTAAGCCAAAGTAATGAAAACAGCCAACAGTATGTGAATATGGACCACATACTTTATGGATACAGCATACTCCCACACTGCATAACTACACATCATAAAACATGTGCTTTCACAGACTCCCTGGCTAATCATTGGTACACCTGGACACCTGACACACACACAAATCTCTGACCTGTTGTCTGGGCCACTTTGATAAGACCTCTGTGGAACGTTTTCTTGAGATGAGACTTCAGATAGAAGTTCTTGGCTCCTCCGGTCACTGAAATCAGGAGGTTTGGAGGGGACAGTTTCCACTGTTCGGTCAGTAGCTGGTACAGGATTTCAGTGCTGGTGTCTGCCGACACTCGTGCATACTGAGAATGGACACACATTCAAACACAGATGTAAAGGTGATAAAGACATGCAGGCACACATTTACATGAACTCAATATAATGTTGAGATGTTGTTTCACCTTTCCCGTCTTCTGTCCCAAACCACCAAAGCTGATGTCTCCAAAAGCATCAGTGGGCACTTCGCGGACATGCCTGTGTCTGTTCCACGACTCGCCTGTGAAGTCCTCTTGCTTGATGGCTTCATCAACATGTTCGGTCTTTGAGTAGCCACACTTACATACATCCTCCCTAGTGGAGAAACATAAACTAATACTTGTAATGTTTCCATGTACCAGAGACACAAGGCTGTTAAATCACACATGATGGGAAGATGTCATTTCTTGGTAGACAGTTTGAGGAAAGTGACTGGAAACAACTAATTTAATTAACATGTATAACTGTCCTCACAGTAACTGAGGGCGTTGCCTTCTCTCACATCAACACAACAGAGGGATGATGCTACAGTATCTCTGTATTACTGTGCAGCATCAGCAAGTACAAGGTCAGTTCAGAGACTCAGCAAACCAACAAAGTACAGAGCAGCTTATCCTACCTGACACCTTTTTCAAAGAAGCAACATTCCCTCTTGTGGATGTTCTCCTTGATCCAGGTGGCAAAGGTGTGGCGCTGGAAAGAAGAGGAGAGAGACAGGTGCTTAGAGGATCTGTCCGCGCTGGTCGCCAGAGAACAAACCAGCCGGGACTTCGCGTCAGCTTCCCTCATCCTGGAGGCAACATGGGGAGGGTGTTACGGTGCACAGGTCTGTCTCAGATTGAGAGCTGACAGCATGGCAGGAGAGTGGAGCCTCTGCACTCAGTACTGCATCGGTGATGTCACAGCTGAGCTAAAGCTGAGCAGACTGCGGAAACCCGATTAAACCTCTAGCTATGGGATAGAAAGTGGCCGGGTGCCAATTCTGGATCAATAGATAACTGCATTACGGAGGATAAAAGGATTAATTACATGCCAAATCAATTCAAGGGATATAGTTCAGGATATTCTGTCACGGTTTAGGGTTTGTTTCCTGTTTTATTTAGAAATTCCGTGTCTGTCTCCTTTTGCCTTCCTGTCTGTCTGTTTCCCTCCTTGGTTTGATTACACTCACCTGTGTCTCGTCACTCACCTGTGTCTGAGCCCCTCGTTTCCCTATCTTATATACAGCGGTCGCTTCCCTTTGTGTCTTGTCGGGTCATTGTCAGTGTCAGTCAGTGTCTACGCCGTTTTTGGGGTTGTTTTTTAGTTTATTCTATTTAATAAATCCTTTGCTTTGCCGGAGCTGCCTGTCTGCATTTTTGGGTCCTAATCTGCTGCCACATGGCAATTCCTGACATATTCAATAATTGACAAAAGTGGGAAGTAATTAGGTACACATACATAAGTACTGACTTAAGTAGAATTTTGAGGTACAATTTTACTTATTTATTTATTTTGTTAACATTTGTTATTACTGACTAATCAAACAAATCGTTTCAATATTTTCAACATTTCTTAATGTGAAATTGACATGCAGGTCATATGTTTCCCACAAAATGGCTGAATGAGATTTTCCAACATACAGCTCACCAGCTTTTACATTCTCCACAAATATAGAACAGAATATTAAGACAGGTGACCTCACCTTTATCAAATGGGAAACCCCTGGATATAGTTGATTGTTCTGATGCAGCTGACGGGTCATTAACTGTGGGAAAACCTTATTCTCCAGTTCGGGCAGCATTTCTGTGGAAGTAAAAAAGAAAAATCTAACATCAGTTGAAAACTCTGCTTGGACGAAGTATCCTGTGCCTCCTGTGGAAGAAGCCTGAAGAGACAAGAGGCAGAGTTTGAATCTTCATGCACTGTGCGTGTCACTTAAGCTGTTTCCATAGAACCTGCAGATCCTGGATTGTTAGTCTTGTGACATATGTTTTTATCTTCCTGGCATGTGATTTGTTGTGCATTATCTCTGCTTCCTTCACCGAGGCCCTTGAATAGCAGGAAACTCTCAGCTCCAACAAATTGATTTAAGTCCACACTAACCCGTTGATTCAGTCATGGCAATAAATCCCTCTTGATCTCAGCTGGACAGAAAAGCTGTATTTGCCGTTTTATGTTGCACTGTTAAATGGCTCCACCCTCTCAAAACATCATTAACCTCCTCCCCTTGAAACTCCACACTGTAAATGCAGTGCTTCTGCAAGAAAAGATCATTTGCTGTCCAATCAGAAGAATCAGAATCAGAATCAGAATCCGGTTTATTGCTAAGTATGTATTCACATACGAGGAACTTGAGCAATATATACATTTACAGAAAAATAAAAAAGATTAAATAAAAGCAAAATAGAAAATATACAATAATAATAAAAAAAGAAGAAGAGCTGTGCAATGAAGCTTTTAAACAACGTTAGTATAACGTGTAGTGTCC
>JAVQJD010022333.1:0-11138 GCA_036023655.1 Nannoperca australis
GTGTGTGTGTGTGTGTGTGTGTGTGTGTGTGTGTGTGTGTGTGTGTGTGTGTGTGTGTGTGTGTGTGTGTGTGTGTGTGTGTGTGTGTGTGTGTGTGTGTGTGTGTGTGTCCTCACTGAGATCAGCCAGGCAGGAGAGAGCGGCAGCCTGCAGGGCGGCATTGTGGGGGAAAGTCTGGCAGGCTCTCACTGCAACCCTCTGGACACCGTTCAGTACCAGGATGTTGTAGTAACTCTCTACAAGATGACACAAAACAAGCGCACCCTTTATTAAACGGATGCCTCTTCAATCCTAATCGACAAATAAAATCCAAACACTGTTGTAGTGATAGACACAAATAATGTTATCATCTCCGGCTGTTGCTCCAAAGTTATTCATGGACATCATTGACTACAACACTTTTTACTCCAGAAACCTGCAACCGAAATACATTTCATCCCGCAAACTCTAAGAGTTCAGCTAATTGTGCATTCAATTTCTTTATTTAAATTTTTTGAAATAAGAAGCTGTTACATATACACAAGTTATAAAAGTTTTCTGGCCACTAATCCCACAAAGTACATCATTTATCAAATAACAAGCTAACCATGAGAAGCTAGAAGGACGTTTCTTGTACTAATACACATTTGTTCTCGCCTTGTACTACTACTACACTTGGACGTGTGGATGAAAGTGGTGGGAGAAACACTCAATTAACAAGAACGATATTATTGGAGTAGAGACTGGGATATTAAAATGAGGCTTAAACATCAGTATAGGTTGTTAGTATCTGGTTCAGTCCGGGACATTTGACCCCTGGGTCTGACCTGATGTAAACCTCCTGAACAGGCAGCAGGCCGCCTCCTGCAGCTCCTCCACCTCGGGGAAGGCGTCCATGGCTGCGAGGATCATGCTGTAGCACCGAACGCCTCCCGACATCAACATCTCCACGTTGCTGCCTGGAAGAGAAAAGTGAACAAACCCAAGAACAAATGTGGAGGTTTGACAAAATCTCTGCTTTATGCATTTGAAATTACAACCGGCGTGTTTTGGTTGAATAAGACGATTTTAGTCCACAATCAATATATAAAGTGATATCGCGGGATTAGACTGCACAGCATGACATATCACAATATGTAAAATTTACATATTACATTACACCATCTTAAATGAACAGCAGCTTGACGTACGGGACAAACTCACGTCAATCCTTTCTTTTCTTCATCATCCTTTGAACTGATGTTAGAAAAATGTAATCCCTGCAATACAAAGATGCAGGGCCTCCCTGCAGTCTGATGATTGCATTTGCTGTTCCAAAACTAAAAATTACATTTCCATGGAAAACTTGGAAGACCAAAACCCAATTATCTATAATACAACTATGTATTTGGATAGCAAATACACAGAGTGTCACATGTTTACTGCTGTTTGTGGTGTAATCTGATTTACATCGAGATTGTTGAAAAAGCGTTACAGTGACATCATGGTCTGGTGGCGAGGGTAGAAACAACATGCGGTGTGTAACACACAACCCATTACATTATCAGAGTGAAGGCACACATTCCTGAACATCTCCACACACACACACACACAACAGAACCCATCTGAATGCATCCATCCAGCCTCAGACTGAGGTTCAAACCACAACTTTACTCTTTAATTTGCCACACCCCCGCACTACGTCTGAGATCAGGATTCAGAACTCAGGTTTGACGAGTGCTAACTTATTACCTCACTAATCAATTAGTAAAGTTGGTTCTTTCCCTCTCAGACCTCAAACATTACTGGGCTGTAATGAGGTCTTACCTGGACGTGCCAGTGGGAGCAGCACCCACATGGCTTGCAGGAGCAGCTCGGGGCTGTTGGGGAACCTCCCAAGAGCCGCCAGAACCACAACGTGATCCTGGTTCTCCACGAACTCCACCAGGTGGTCATCGCTTACTGAAAACACAGACACGAGAAAGGCACTCGGCTAATGTGCACAAGCATGTAGCAAAATGTTGATGCAAAGCTAGCTAAAATGCTAACTTTTACATACGGGCATTAAACATTAGTTAGCTAACGTGCTAAAGGTTACATGCTAAATGTGAGCATGTTAACCTTCAGTAGTTTCTGACATGCATATTAACACGCTGTAGGCATGTTAACCTGTTAATGTTAGCATATTAGCAGTTATTAATATGCTAATTTGACCTGTGCTCTGACATGGGTGCTAATATTAGCATGAACCTGACTACATGTCCAACTTACAGATGATAAACCATAGTTAAACTCTTTGTTTAGGTAACAACAGGCGTTTCTTCTGGAATCAACCCCAGGCCAAACGTCACTTCTTCTTTTATTCCCACAAGTGACAGGAAACAAATATTAGCAAAGCTTCACTCAATGAAATGAGCATTACAGCCTCAGGGGACTCCATAGCTGAAGTTTAACATTTAAGTCATTATAAGTCAGACTAGTGTCACTGTTTGTTGTAATGCGTGACACAAAGCTGCTGTAGGACAAAGAAAAGACTCTACGTGCTAGTATATACATGTATACAGGAGGTGTGAGTGGGAGGCTGCTCACCTCTCTCCAGGAGGAACCGCAGAGCTCCACAGCCTTGGAGCTGCACCTCTTCACTGGCAGGAAACGTCTTCATCGCCTGCACCACCAGGCCAAACACATCCTCCTCCTCCTCCTCCTCCAGCACCAGCAGAGGAATCATGTCTACATAACCAGAAGGAGAAGCATAACACAAAATGTAAAGCTTTTGTTTGTGTAATT
Organism: Nannoperca australis; assembly: GCA_036023655.1. Classification (NCBI taxonomy): domain Eukaryota; kingdom Metazoa; phylum Chordata; class Actinopteri; order Centrarchiformes; family Percichthyidae; genus Nannoperca; species Nannoperca australis. Next base: position 2,746 of record JAVQJD010022333.1, read on the forward strand.
ATTTCCTCAGAGTCAGAAGCAGGAAGTCTCTTTGGCTTGCTTAATTATGTGACGCCTGTCTTAGTTTAACCTCTGCCTTTCACATCACACAAAGCATCGTGAACTATTGCACACTGGATTGGAAATGAGCATAACCAAAAAGACTATTTAAAAGGAAAGAAAAATACAACGCTGCTCTAAAAGTAAGCCACAGAAAGGCAATAGGTGTTACTGTAGTAGCCTTTGAAAGAGGACCTGCGTAGCTCACTGTGACACACAGATTTACAGCCAGGTAACTACACATGGACTGCAGTTCTTGCTCTTTTCTATTGCTTTGGTGACATACACCTTCCTGTGGCTCTGCTGTCCTGATCAAATGTTCAAACTGGGATCTGTCAGTCACAGAAAAGGCGAGTACATTGACTTCCAACCTGCTAACACCCGTGCTGGCGTCACATGTAGCAGGAGCGACGCCCTGATGTGTCGCTGCTAGCATGTCTCCAATTAATATTATCAAAGATAAGTTCAATTAAGGTGTACAGTGTAGTACCAGAGGTTGCACTGTAATCTGTGTCCCGATGTGACAAATATGGATCTGCAATCTACAATTATGTGCAAAATGTAGTGCAGTTAAAGTATCAAAGAGCAGCAAATAATAGTGTTTTTAGGGTGCTTGTATTTTATATTGAGTATTTCCATTTTCTGCTTGGACATTTTGCTTCTGCTCCACAACATCTAAGAAGAAAAGATTGAACTTTTTGAACTGTCCTTTCCATTTATAGTTACCTGTACCTGATCTGAGCAGCAGAGCCAGGGCTCTGAGTCCAATCATGGTCACTCTGCAGTCGGTTCTGTACTGAGACAGCACCTTCAAGATCTGCCTGGAAAACCAGCACAGACAAGGGGCTTCAAGACTGAGACTGTGTTACTGTGCGTGCAGGGGAGAAAGAACGTTCATGTTTTAAAATAGTTATTAACTAGATGCTAATTTACACACCTGCATGTCATTAGGTATAAAACATATCTCTTATAACCTCTGATTGTCATAGGACATTGTGTTCTCAGATCTGTAAAGCAATCGAACAGCCTGGTGGAAGTGGTTTGGAGAAAATGTCAGACAGCAACACAAAGGAACTGAAAAGGTAACGTGACCACAGACGGTTACCTACAAGGAAGTGAAAACTGAAAACCTGGAACATCTGAGAGCTAAAATCTATTAACTTGAGGAAAACTGGATGTGGACGAGGAGGTAAAGCAGTTTCAAGTCATTCACACGTGGTCCCAGAGTGTCCACATCAGATGGGAAACGATCGGGTCACGCATGATGCCGGTGTCATATCAGTCAACTCACACAGACGTCATTACGCTTCATCCTCTCAGGATCATGAATGTCTGCAGTAATTTCACAGCAATTTCTTTTACAAATACAAATGTTGACGCTGCTTCGCCCTAGTTGGGGGCGAAATGTGTTTTCACAGATAAGGTACAGCTAATTCTTCTTTTACACATGATGCAGGTGTGATATTGTCGTGAACTGTCGGGCAAGAACATATGAAATCACTCCTGCACAACTAACAGTAGCAGCGGCAGCATCCTTTACTTACTGGTGCACTCCCAGTACCTCCCAGTCCTTAGCTTCCTGCAGATGTCTGGTCAGCTGGTCCAGAGTGGCGGGGCATATTTCAATCAGCCGACACAGCAACGACCAGCCCACCTGTAGCAAGAAGGTTGCAGCGCTTCGTCACTCAATCAGGCTGGAAGTGAACAGGCCGGTCAAACAAGCAACTCTGCAAACTTCCCAGTGGCTGAAGGAGGAAAACAACCCTCTCTGCCTGAACTTGAGCCTATCTTAAGCGCTACAGGCTTGTTTTGTCCTCCTTGTTTTGTCCTCTGGCTCTCAGTTTGTGCCGCGCTGCAATCTCACCTCTGATAAGCTGCCGTGCACGGCGGTCACGAGACAGCACACGCCGTCTCTGCAGGCGATGCTGTCGTACACACCGAGTTCAAGATGTCACACTATTCTGTTTCCTGTCAGCACTTTAACAAAAACTGATGCTCGGACGCTTGAGACAAGCTGTTGGTCCTCTCTGTTCGGACTGAGGTCACCTGCTTTGTCGGGAGAGAATAACACGGGAACACTAACACAAAAAGGTGTGTGAGGTTCCTGATGTCGTGCAGTACCTGCTGCACTCCTCGGCTGCTGGTGTGGGACGACAGCACCAGCGTGAGGGGGACGTGGACATCTTTGTCTTCAAACAGCTCGGCCGCTGCAACCGAGAGCAGCAGATGAAGTCAGTCAGTCCTTAACACTTTAAATGTGTACAGCAAGGCGTGCAGAGGAGTTTATAACCAAGACTGCATTAGAAGAATCTTTTGATCAAAGATTGTGAAAATGAACAGTGTGATGTAACTGATGTAACATTGAATTGACAAGTGAGATAAAAGGCCAGTGACGGAAGACGTAATCAGATAAAGTGATACCACAACGTGAAAATATTCACTGGGTGACGCTCTAAATCTTAAAGATAGAAAGATAAGTGAAAGAAAAACTGAAAGTCCTAACCAGTGAGAGCTGGAACATGGAAATATCTGGACTTTAAAGATTCATCGTTTATCAGATTATCAATTAATATTCTCCAAAAAAGTTATTTTAGTAATTAAGGTGTACTATTTTAGTACCAGATGTTGCACTGCAATGCATCTGTGTCCCTGTGTGTCAAATATTTATCTGCAAACTACAATTCTGTGCAAAATGTAGTGCAGTAAAAGTGTCTTGGACATTTTGCACAATTGTACTTTTTGAAATGTCCTTTACATTTAGAGTTACTGGTTAACTTTGGCTACAAACATATGATCAGTTCATAAAAAAAGATGTTAGAGGTTAAACTGTAGCCTCTACAGTACATGCAGATAATGCAACACACATTAAAGGAACACGTTGTGTTAAACATGAACAGAGGAGATCTCGGCATCACAATGAGGCCTTATACTTTCTGAATGCAGTATATTTGGTGGTGTTACTACTGAGAGCTCCTCGTGAGTCAAACAACAAGGCCAAAGAACCGAGCCTGTGCACGAGCAGCACAGGACGCGTTTCCTACCGTGGTCGGTGTGCGCCAGGAAAAGCAGATCCTGGACGATTTGAATCAGCGTGTCCAGCTGTCGGTCCTCCTGCGGGCTCTTCAGCCTCACCAGGAGCTTCTTCAACCTTTCTTCCAATTCCTCTTTGGTGGCCATGGTCTCCAGCCGACGTGCATGTAGGTCCCTCACAACCGAGAGAGGGTCTTCGAGCGGCCACACTGCTGCAGCATCGCTACAGAAGCACGGAGGTACTCATATCATGATATATATATACATATATATATATATACACATATATATATATATCATATATCACATTACTGAATCTTAGCTGTGTTACATCACATTGCACCGGCTACACTGGCTGTCGCGGCTGGGGAAGCTGTCACTATCGCGCAGTTTCGGTGCCGACGCTGACATCACCGTCCTCCGCTAACTTTCCCCCGGCCGAGCACCGCGTTCCTCTTTGCGGAGTTTCTGTTGTTTCTGCGGGGGGGGGGGGACGCCAGCAGCTCCCCTCTGTTGTCAGCGTCTTCCTCCTTCCTTTTACAGTCACATCATATGACTCAGGCCAGAGAAATGTTTAAAGAGGAAACTGGAAACACTCACGGCGCAGCGCGGAGGAAGCGGAGGAGGCGGGGGTCAACTTACTGTCAAACTGGCGGTAAAGTTAGTGCGCAGATTATATCGTATTTACTCAAATACCCAATAAGATAAGCTGTGATTGAGAGCTACACTTTTAGAGGCTGTGGACTGGCATCCGTGAGCTCCATAAGTTGCCTCCCACCCCGGTGTCTGATGTCAGTTATTGATTTACCAGTGGGTTTGACTTGGCACTGATTTGCGCTGTATTACAATCAAAAATCCCCCTATTGTAATGTTTGTGCGGGAAGTTGCAAATAAACGTAGGCCGTAGAGCACACATTACAACTTTTTACAACTTCTTGGAAGATATAGCTAAATTCGGCATACATAACGTCACACAAATCTGCGAGTAGATCAACAAAATCTCATCTTCTATCCCCACCGTCGTCTTAGTTTTCTACTGCGCACGTAGCAGCGTAACTACGGTATTTACACTGTCTGCATGGAGGGTCGCTCGTCACGCATTCAGTAATAATGGTAATAATAATAATAATTTAGTAACTAAGTCAGATTTAGTCAACGTTTTTCTCTGTTGAATGTCTAATTATTTTAAAATAATCTTGATGAAAACCTAAATTGATCAGTTACTGTGTCTTCAAACGCCAATAAGCAACAGCTGATATGAAAATGTCCTGTGTTGTCGACAAGGCAGTTACGGTAAACACAGGCAGGTAAGCTATTCATCATGTAAATGGGCGTGTTCATCTCTTCCTTCATCGGTATCATATGATCCGTGGACACGAGATTAACTTCCCGTTTGTTGAAGAGGACACCAGCTGCAGAAGGGCTCCAGAATCAGCTTTTCAGAGGTATAGTTTCAGATATTTTGCACAGATGACATCTGTTTAGTTAGGACAGAAACCCTATATTGTGTGATGTCCACTTTTTATAACTAGGCTATATTTCATCCGCCGTGAGTGATATTTGTGCCAGCGTGTAGCTCTGGCCTACCTGTCAGCTGTTCAGTCAGTAAACGACTCTGATTGGCTGCTGATATTATCTCGATATTATCTTTAAAGTTCAGCGTGTAGTTCATGTCTGCAGTTTTGAGTCTGTATAAATAAATGCAGCAATACCTACTTCTCCAGTACATTCTCAAATATTAGAGTTGGCTTTTGAGATATTCTCACCTCTCACCAAAACTGGCAATCCGCTATGCACAATAATGTGAACAAATCATATATATCTATATATATTTCTTTATATGCCGAAATGATTGAGAAAACCCAACCCATGTCTGATGTTTTTTTTAATATACAAAGATCATGTACCGAGCGAGGAGGCACTAAATTGCTAAATTTCTAACGGAGTTCGGCTCTGAGTTCTAGAGGGGTTCCTATTTACGTCTTGTTTGGCTTTCCGAAGTTGCCAGCATCTTTGCCGCTGAATAGATTTACTCGTGTTAGTAATTAGATCAATTACCGATTTGGCAAATGGTGTAAAAAGAAAATCATTATAAACAATTTACAGGGAAAATGAAAGAAAAAAAAACCCTGATTGCGATAAAATAAAAACAATATTGGTTAGCCACATGAATGCCGAATTGACGAGAAAATCAATACATTGTTTGAACTTCTGTTTAAACATTTATAACATTTTACCATAAAAAATAAATCATTAAAATGAAAGATTTTGAACGGGGTTTGGCTCTGTGTCTCCTATGAAATAGAAAACAAATAATTTTTTATTTTTTGTTAAAATAAAACCTTTGCAGCCGGGCATTCAGGTGACGTCACGAAAACATGGCCGCGAGCATAGCGGAGCTGTCGGCGGTAAACACCCGTAACAAGCCTGTTAATGAAGCCATTAAAGTGCAACGTTTAGGTAAATGTCATCGCACGACACGACACGGAAACCGGCCGTACTGACAGGACGCGTAACCACAGGGTTTCCCCCCCCCCGCATTGATCGTTTTCGCTGGTAAAGTTAGCAGTAATTATAATCTCGACGTGTTGTTCTGTCGAGCTGGACCGCAAGAAAAAACACCGAGGTCAGAGGTCAACTGGGACGTCTGGTATTGAAAAGAATACAGCATCATTATTATTATTATTATTATTATTATTATTATGATTTCCTTTAGTTTGTGCCCACTTCTTCTGAACTCTGCTGCCTTTTTACGGACTTTTTAACGACAAACGGCTGCACCTTGTTAGAAAAGGAGTAAGAACAAGAAGCTGATGTTGTACTAACTTCCGGTGAGCTTGACTTCCGGTTTCCTCCATGTCCAACAGCCACGATGAGCTCAGCCTGAAGCACATGAGCAACCTGATGGGCAGCAGGAGCCGGAAAGCGGTGGACGATGGAGAGCAGGGTCTCATTGGGCCTCCGTCTGGGACCTCCACTGGAGGGGACCTCCTGGACCAGGATGCCTCCACACCGGGGTTCATCTACGTGCTGGCGTTTTTCTCTGCCCTGGGAGGGTTTCTTTTCGGGTACGACACCGGGGTGGTCTCCGGGGCTATGCTGCTCCTGAAGAAGGAGATGAACCTGAGCAATCTGTGGCAAGAGCTGCTGGTGTCCAGCACCGTTGGGGCTGCGGCGCTGTCCGCCCTGAGCGGAGGCTTCTTGAACGGGTGGCTGGGCCGCAGGATCTGCATCCTTTTGGCCAGTTTCATCTTCAGCATCGGCGGCGTCATCTTGAGCGTTGCCCCGGACAAGGTGGTCCTTCTTGTGGGCAGAATCACAGTTGGTTTGGGCATAGGTGAGTTGGTGTTTGGACAAATCTGAAAAGGGGTGATTTTAATATAGTCGTTATTTACCCAGAGAGGTGAAAGCATCATAGCATAGATTATCAACAAGTGTGGCATCAGCTGTTTGGTCGGAGCTTGTTTAGTTGTTCTTTGATCAGATATTTCCCATTTAAATCTGGAAACATGTCTAACTTCTGACTAGACATTGCAGTTTTGCATATTTAGTTACATGAAAAAAGGGTCCAACATGTTTAAATGTTTTTAAAAAGTATTGTTTTGGTATCATTCAGAGCTGTATTGTATTGAATATTACTCAGCCCTATGCACACCCTCCAGCAGCCACACGCTATAGATTTAAACTTGTATGGAAGTTGATTAACAGCAGATACAAAGTCCACTACCTGTACGATCAGAGGGTACAGAAGTGTGTAAAAGCCTTTCTTTCTGTTCCCATCAGGCATTGCCTCGATGACAGTTCCTGTATACCTGGCAGAAGTGTCCCCCCCTCGCCAGAGAGGTCAGCTGGTCACCATCAACTCCCTCTTCATCACCGGTGGCCAGTTCATCGCCAGTGTGGTCGATGGAGCGTTCAGCTACCTGGGCCACAGCGGCTGGAGGTGTGTGTTGGTCCTACACTTCTTCTTCTAGTTACTTTCTACGAGAAGGGTTTACTTTAGTTCTCTTATTTCTACGATATCTTTTTCCTTTGGGGGAAACCAACACATTTAGCTGTGAAAACTCTACATAAATGCTTTGTATTGATTCTGTAATCCAGCTGCAGTTCAGAGGTGCTCGACCTGTAGCCGTACATGCACAATGTCTCCAGGACGCAGTATTGAGTGTTGGGTCACCTGGGTCACATTCTCGCACGCCTCCGGAGGCAGTTACGTGCGTGTGGTGTGAGTGGTTCTGCAGCTCGGCTTGATTTAAAGTAGAAACGTGTCATTGACTGAAAGTGTTTGCTACTGATTGCCTGATTGATGCATCTGCATATCCCAAATATATTCCTGTGGTGGGAAGAAACTGAAGTACAGAAATGTACAGGCTTGTTTGAGACAGCTTCCTGTCGGTGTTGCAGTTGCACAGTTTGTCCACCAGGGAGCGCCCACAAGTTTAATGTCAACCGTGAGATATGTTGATCACAAACTCTTTAAATCTCTAATATTAGCTGCTTGTAAGCAAACTTTAAAAAAACCTCTCAAATGTCCAAACAGAATTGGTTGGTTCCAGTTTTGTGCACGTGCTCGCAGCATCGCGTGGCTTCAGTGTTTCAGGCGCACGTCCGACAGCTGGATTACGCAGGTGAAGCAAACAAAGGATCAGGAACGTGTGGGGGTTTTAAAAAAGACAATACTGCTCCTAAAAGGTTTTTGGCCCAGACTTCAAACCTGTTGATCAGACGTGGACCCCACCCGTCACTCCTCCTCCCCCTCCCCTCCACGCTGCAGGTACATGCTGGGTTTGTCCGTCGTCCCCGCGGTGCTGCAGTTCGTCGGCTTCTTCTTCCTGCCGGAGAGCCCCCGCTGGCTCCTCCAAAAGGGCCGCAGCCAGGAGGCCCGTCAAGTCCTCAGCCAGATCAGAGGAGGCCAGAGCGTCGACGAGGAGTACGACACCATCAGGACCAGCATCGAGGAAGAGGAGAAAGAGACGGGAGGAGGTGAAAGGGAAGAAATATTAAACAGAAATAAAAGCACGAGCTGAAATCTTTCTATTTTATTGAAGATCTTTGCTTGTTTGGTCCTCAGGGGGCCTTGTTATTTGGAGGATCCTCCGCCACGGGCCGACTCGCAGGGCTCTCGTCGTTGGCTGCAGCCTCCAGATGTTTCAGCAGCTGTCTGGAATAAACACCGTCATGTAGGTCGTCTGTTTATTCTTGTTGTAATTCTTGCTTGCAGTGATTTGACATTTTATTGAAACAGCAGTGTTTCTGTTGTAGTTTTGAGTCATTTCACCGTGACTTTTAGTTTTTGATGTTACTCAGAGGGACAGAAATGGACA
>JAVQJD010022335.1:0-21249 GCA_036023655.1 Nannoperca australis
ACCTTTCCAATGCCTAAATATAGAGCCACCAAAGAATGGGAGGAAGGGAGGGAAAAATAAACGGGGGGGGGGGGAGATAGATGGATAGACAGAACAGCATGTTAAAGAAACTCGTTAGACGTGGAGTAGGAGGTCGTTTGTGTTTAGTCTCAGCGGCTGCAGGCCTTCTGGACAATACCCCAATGATGGCTATCTGTAATTAAGAGCACTATTCTAACTGTGGTGAAGTCAGAGTCCCTCAGAAACTGCAGACCTGCGTGTTAAACCCCCCCACCCCCCCCACCCCGTGGCTGCTCAGACCCTGTGTTGCTCTTGGAAAGGAGAACGCAGGTGTCTTGGGACTGCAGGCTAATACTAAATGAGTTTTTCTGCCCTGCACTTGGCTATATATAGAATCATATGAGGCCCGAAATGGTGTGTTTCACCTTCGCCTGACAATCAAAAAATTCTTCCCGTCTGGAGTACAACTTGCCGGATAGTCCAAAGGAATTTGGGTTTGCTTCAGTTTTCCCTGACATGTATCTATAAAACAAGCAGCATTATGTAGCGCGCGTTGATGTGCTGCTGATAAAGACACATTCAAGCGAGATGCACTGTAGTCTATAAAAGCTCGACCAGTTTTACATGCTGGCATTATGTTTGAAAAGGACTCCAAATCATCTTTTCTTTTAAAATGTGATCTGGAGGTTTCATTTTTACGACTCTACACGGCGCCAGTGTAAATAAAACGCTTAGCGTTTCCTATAAAAGCACACAAAAGATTCTAGTTTCTATTAGTAGTTAATACTAATAAGTGCCTTCATTTTAGATTTCATTTTGGGGGGAAAGGTTGGAAATTGCTACCACCCAAAATTAGAGACGTGCTCTCCCTCCACGCTGAGGACGAGATAACAAGTCAGCCATCTTACTCCTCATACATTAAATGTAAATTCCTGTGTTGCCTTAGTGTCACATGCCAGATGCTGTATATCATGTCCTGTCATGTTTAAACCGAGTTAGCAGGAAATTTGTCACAACGGCGGTTTATGTTTAGAAGCCAGTACCTACAAATACCCAGGAAATTTAGAGATTTCATGTTAAAAGAAAAAAAAAGCAAGCAGTCTCTGCTGGCCAGGCAGCCTCGGACAGATCACACCAAACTCTAAACTCTTTTGGCAAGTTTCTGTAATTTAATCATATTTTGTCTTGTCTGTCGTGACTCGGCCATTTATTTTTAGAGCTAAAAGCTTTTGTTGCTAGGAGACGGTGTGTCTTAGGAGAGGCTAGGCGAGGGAGGGACAGAAGGAAAGAAGGAAACAAAGCGATGGCAGTGGTGTTGAGGGGGAGAAAGGCGGATTCTGTGAAAGCCGAACGACAAACGCACAAGCTATGAGTCAGCGGGGACATCTGCACCACACACACACATACACACACACACACACACACGCAGTGGGCATAGCTGCTATTCCTGTGTTCTTTGTCTGTGTGCTCTGTGCACCCACGCATGAACCCACTTACCTCTCCCCACTAACCTGTGTTGTGTGTCTGTGTACTTCGTGTGTGTGTGGGGGAGATATTAGCTCGCCCACTTTGATTTAACCCACTCCTGCTGTGTGTTGTATGCGTCAGCGCGCGTCTCTCTATGTGCTTATGTGGAAGTGCACCGCATGTGCATTTGCTCCGGCAATCGCCAGCGTGCCCCCGTTACACAGCAGCGCGTTGTGTCTGTGTCACAACGTCTAACCCGTCCCCGGCGACTAGAGGCTTATTGTCTTGTGTATGAATCATATGCTCGTACCCCATTAGTAGTCTGCCTTCAAATGGCTGTTATCTACGTCTGTCTGTCGGCTCACCATAGGACATCGGAAAGCAGCATGTGGTTTATTAGTCATCAGGAGTCGACCTGTTTTTCAGGATATTTTTTCTCTTTCATCTGACTTTTTCAAAAGTTGAAAAAAAACTTTTCGAGCAATTTCACAGTTGCCAACTAATTTCTAACGTTGGAATAAAATCTGTTATTTTTTTATATTATGAGTTTTTTTTGTTAACAACCAATAGGTGGTCCCTCTCCATCACCAACCAGGAAGTAGCAAACAAAAAGTTCTTTAACGTGTCCTCCCATTTCTGCTCAACAGTTTGTCTTCTTGTAAACTTCCACCTGGAGCAGGATGGGAAATCTCAGAAGGAATCTAGTTGTAGTCTTGCAAAAAGTGATCCTGCAAGATCCCCAGTCTTTACAAAATCTTACAGTCTGTGACTAAAACCTATTTGTGTGCGAGGGTGTTAGACTTTAATCTTTTAAGTGTCTTTTCAAAGAAAGGAAATGAAGAAAGCTATGTTGTGAAACCAGAAAGCCACCATATTTGCAGATTTGGAGAGCGAAAGTTCAAATAGTCAATGTTTTGTCGGTGTCTGATAAATTCCTATGGTCATAGAAGCTGTTAAACGCAGCAAATACATTAAAAGAGATGCACAAAACTCCTCACTGGTCACATTTATTACTTTTTATATCAGATACACAGACATCTCAGTGTTCAAGCAAGCATACGTTCTCCATTGTGGCTCATCGTTTCCCAGCACAGACTCACTATCAGTGAACCACATTCAAAATGCACTTGAACTGTACATTTCCAATTCACATTCTGCTTTCATGCCCATGTATCAAGGGTTCAGTCAGATTAAAATCCGGAAACGTCTCCAATTCCATTGTGAAATGCAAATAAAAATGTTCTGTGTATTGCAAGGGATCAGTGAATGAAGGGATCAGTGTTTTATCTTTGGCAAATTATGAAAAATGGAAACAAAGTTGAGAAAAGAAAGGATGCAACTTTGCTCTGCTGGAATTCTTGCAAAATGTGTTGTCTGTTGCTAAAACGTCACAGCTTGAATCTCCTAAATCTATCCAAAAGGGAGAAGCAGATTGCAGTTACTCCATTTTTTTGCCAGACAATTGATCACAAGGGAGCTTGCAGCAATGTCAGAGGCAACGTGCCCGTGCAATACTTGGAGTTGAGTTTGAACTCCTGCAACAACATGGGCAGTTTCATGCACCAAAAGAAACTATCTATTTAAAAACATCTGCCTCCAGTGTTTAGTTCTTTGAGTTGTACTTGACCTTTCGTTGTTGTGTGGTAACACTGTATTGAAAACACTATTACATTTTTGTGGCTTTCTCTCTCTGTATGAGTGGCGTTCTCATGAGTCTTAGTGTACAAAATGTCGTTTATTGTGGTCAAATGTTCCCACTTTCAGTTTAAGTATTTCTACTACAACAACTACTATTACCACCACTATGGATTAACGATGTTTGCAGACACATAGCTGCACTTTGCACACCTGATAGTGGACTTTGGTCCGCCTCTGTAAATTTTTCCATGGCCCACTTTGACTCCATTTACACCTGCTATTAAAACGTCATCTGTATCTGGATAGGGGAAAACACATGTGCAGGCCGGCTGTAAATACACGCATCACCGTGGTCAGAGTTTGATCTCGCACATCATCGCGTTGTGATCGTTATCAGCCGAGTCAGCTATTTGTGAATGCACTGCGTGACAAAAAAGCTGCAAGACTTTTACATCCGTGTCGATAAAATAACCTGACAGCTGCCGTTATTGTTTTGTTTACTTAAACGTTTCCTGGCCTATTCATGAATGAATTTAATCCCAATAAGCACACTGTGCAGACAGTGAGAGCACATTGTGTAAATGGGAAAGTCATCATTGATTTAATTACCATCTGGGCACCAAATCTAGATACAGTTTACCCTGGGATTAAGTTGCCAGGTGTGTCTCTTACAACTTTTACAACTCCTGTTTAAATGTCTTATCTGTTTTTCATCTGTTCTTTTGTGTCGTTGTTTTTGTCTTTTATGTAGCTGCCCCAAGGCGGTTTCCTATCAAACGTTGGCAGGGCAGTAAAGAACACACAAATGAAACAATGCACTGTTTGTGTCAGATCAGTTATTTAGATTAGCCTATACACGGATGCATTAGATGACATGATCACACACAGTATGATGCAGCAATTTTCACAATAAAACGGCACGATTGTGTCACATGCACATTGGGTCGGTAGGCCACATCACACCCGCGTTGTAGTCTGTCAGCCGTGAACATATCATTGTTAACAGGTCACTGTCACAGCTATATAGATGTGACTTTGTAGAGTGTGGGAAACTGATTGTAACCTTGGTATTTAGGGTAGTGTGTTTCTTTACAGTTACATAAACACACACACACACACACACACACACACAAAAATTCAGCATTGTTATATTGTGGCCATATGTTTCCCACCCTCAGCTTTCTCAGCCTGATTGCCAAAGCACATCTGGTCCTAATGAGGTGTGTGTGTGTGTGTGTCACCATGCCTTTGCTATTCACCCTTTCAGCCCGGCCTTGTGTTGAAGTGGTGTTGAGTCTTTTACTGCCGCCCTCCGCTTTACAACTCAAAGCCTATACTTTTAACTGTCGGGTAATAGTGTGTCTGTGCTTGTGCGAGTGTGCGTTCTGATAGTAGTTATAAAAGCGTAGCTTATATTTTGTCTGCACATATCTCAAGGCCTGTTAATCTGTTATAGCAGTGCTGATTTTCCAGCTTTGATGGCGATAGCAGCGAAGCTTTGATATGACTGCGGTCTGTGGGAACAGATTCAGTCGACATGCTCATCACCAGCTTTCCCAGAGGCGCTACACACCAAAGCCATAAGCCAAAATGTGTTGAGGACTTTAAGGTGTTTAAGGTGTTTCATCCTCAATGGTGTGATTCCCAAGTCTCATGTCTTGTTCCACTCTACTAGACTACTACTAAGACTTGGATCCTGATTCCACACTTTTTTTTGCCTGGTTTATCTCCAGAGAGACAAAATACAAACTTCAAGCACAGAAATATGGACGGGAAAGGTTGACTGTTTGTTTAGTTTTGTATTTTATGTAGTATGTGGTTGATCTTGGTACCAAATCGGTTGCGGTCAAGTAGACACTACACGTTATCACATGTTCAAACAGTTCAACACCAAAAACAAGACTAGACCGGGTTAAAGAGCAAACCCATATGTTTCTTGTGTCCATCCTTTCTTTACCTCTGTTCTCGATCACCCAGCTGAACGCCCCCTTCCTTCCTCTGTCCCCCCAGGGTTTGCCTTCCCCGATTGGGCCTACAAGCCCGAGTCAAGCCCGGGCTCCAGACAGATCCAGCTGTGGCACTTCATCCTGGAGCTGCTGAGGAAAGAGGAGTACCACGACGTGATCGCCTGGCAGGGAGACTACGGCGAGTTTGTCATCAAGGACCCAGACGAGGTGGCCCGCTTGTGGGGCGCCCGGAAGTGCAAACCGCAGATGAACTATGACAAGCTCAGCCGAGCGCTAAGGTGAGTTTAAAGTGGGCGAAAAAGAAGCACGACGCCTCCACACTTAATCCCGAATATACTTCACATGGCCGCAAAGGTCCAAGGGATGTAAACCCTCATCTGAACACAGACATGTCCGCCTGAAAGCTGAAGGTCACACCTCTTTAAGACACAAACCCTGCATGTGACACAAGAAACTGAACACACGTCCAGCCAAAACTCATCCCTTCACCCACAGACTGTCGCTCCCGAACCTGCTTATTGCCATTCACACAGGGCACGGGTCTAAACCGTGCTTTCAGACAGTGTTTCGCCAACAATAAAACGAGAGATTCAGCACGGTGGACGTTAAAGTAAATGCAAAACACATTCGCAGTTGAATAAATTAAGTTTTAATGCGTAAGGAAAGAAGAGAGTTGGTGTTTGGCCGTGAATTGTGCATCTGCGCTGCGTGCTAAAACTCCAGTGTGACAGCTGATTTAGAAACACACACCTTCACCCTCCGTGGTTTTATTTAGCTGCCAGTCTGTTCTCTCATCATCATGCGTACACACACACACACACACACACACACACACACACACACACACACACAGAGCGAGTCATCAGTGTCGCCTCCTGTGTTGTAGGTTGGTGTGGGTTATAGTTTGCTATGGTGGTGGTGACTAGTTACACTGCCTCATTGCCACACACACACACACACACACACTTAACACCTTGTTATGTCAGCCCTCCTCCGGCCCATCTGTGTCTTGTTTGTTGCTTAAACCTTTTTCTTATTCCTCGTGTCTGCACACCCACCAACCTTTTCTGAACTCGTATATTAATATATTTTAACACATTTGTTGATCAGAATGTAATCATGACTTTAATAAACAGTATTATTTATTTGTTAGTTTATTTAACAAGGTCAACACTGCTACATGGGGAGAAACGATGCGAAGACGAACCTACTTTACATTTAACCACATAGTTCCATCACTGACTTATTTTTCCTTCATTACAAAAGTTCAATTCAGTGTACAATTTCTATCAATTAATAGTTACAGTAAATGAGAAACAGTAAAACAAAGACTTTAAAATGTGTGCTTCGTTGTTAATTTGTTACTTGATAATTAATATGGTATAATTTCTGGTAAACGTTCAGTATAATAACATTATAATAACATTAAAGATGTTACTGTTACTGCTAGTGGGAGGTCTGGCGTGGATCCACAGTTATTTAAAACGTATCATAATTTGTCAATAATACACAGAAATGGACCGAAAATGTAGATCTCCCGATTAAACATGGACACTAAATGGTCCACAAAGGTTAAACAGTAAGTTACAGTCAGTTTGATACAGATGAAGTAACTTTCTCTGTGGTCTCTGTGAGTTTTTCACATCAAGGACCAGCTGGAGCCAAACTTTGTTGTGAGTGTGTGCAGTTTATAAACCTCTTTGTATGAATGAAGAGCTGTTAATTAATTCTGAAGCCTTTGGGAGGAAGTGTCTCTCTGTTAGATGTGAAGTCTTTGATTGATGCTTCTCTGCATCTTTGAAGTGAGTTGTGTGTTCATTCATTTATTCACAGTATAAGTTTATGGAGACATGCATCTGTGTCTGTGTGTGTGTGTGTGTGTGTGTGTGTGTGCGTGTGTGTTCAATGCACCGAGGTCACGTCTATACAGTCAAAGTAAGTCCTTTCTAGTTTATTTGAAGGAAGTTCAAATGGTCTTCAAAGAGCAGGAGGCCTGGAGCGAGCCTGGCTGTCCCACATTGACTCCATTCTGTTTGTGTGTGTGTGTGTGTGTGTGTGTTCGTTCCTTCCTCGTTTAAAGTGCCATCCATCCATCCACACGCCTGTGAACACCGCCTCCTCCAGCTTTTACTGCACACGCAGGCCTGATATTGTTCCACCCACACACACATACTGCCCTTTAGTCTGTAGTATATATTGTTTAAATATTTTTTCCATGCTCTGTGTTTTGTCATGAACTTGTTAATTTCCACCTGTACACAAGCAGTCAAGTGCTGAACCTCAGCACATGTAAGCACCTGTCATTAGCGTGAGTTGTTGCCTTTTCAGATCCAGTCAGCATCGTATCACTAAATATAATTGGTCACAGTGCTCGTCTTTTAGGATTGGACGTTGTCTTTGTATTGAAAGCAAGTAGATGCATGTCTTACACCAACTATGCATGAATATTATACATTTTCTAAGACGTTGAAGTCTGTCATCAAGTGTTGTCAAAGTGGGAGACAAAGTATGACAGACCACAATGTCTTAAACGTGTAATATTCATGCATAATTGGTGTAACGCATGTATCTTCTTCCATTCTTTGCCAAACAAAGACCACGTCCAATTCTAAAAGACGAACACTGTGACCGATTATATTTAGCAATGCGATGGTGACTGGATCCGCCCACTTACTGCCAAAAAGAGCAAAGAGGAGAGCAGTCATAGTCCTGCGCGCTCAAAAGAGGATTTTCTCCTCGCAGGCTGCAACATTGTGACTGCAACTCGCGTGAAAGCGCTCGCAAACATCATGTGTGTGCACGAGGATCTCATTTACACACGGCAGTTTTTGTGATTTGCCGCCATATCCTTTACTCATTGAGTCATTGTGAGGCTGGATGAGCTCCTGGTACACACACACACACACACACACACACACACACACACCCTATTTTGTTTTGTATTGTACCAAACTCCAGTGACTCACACTGTGAGCACACTGATGCAGCTGGGCACGGCTTCATCATGGCATAAATTATATCCATGATTCTTGTGTTTTTTAACACGACTGCTTTCTTTAAAAAAAGAATATATCGGGGTTTTTTTACGTTGTAATGGTGCACAAAATTCATAGTTTGGGACTCACAGGTTGATATTGTCGTCCATCATTTTGTAGCTTTGAGGAAAAGCAAAGAAAGGTCATGAAAGATTTTGACTTAAAGTTAAACTTCATTTGCAAATAGTTCCTAGAATCAGTCTGATCCCACTTTTAGAAAAGGGTGTGGTCGTTAACGTTGGATTATTGTTAGTATGAACGTTAAGCACCTCACAGATCTGTTCTCTATTTACCATCATATGTTTTTAGTTTTGTGTGCGTTATTTCATGTCTGTTATATATGTGGCCAGAAATAAACGATTGATCGTGTTAGATGGCCGGAGCTGGATGTAAAAAGAGAAATGGATCCATGGATAAGTAACTGACTCACTGCTGCTTACCTGGTTTGATTTTTACATTCAGCCTTTTGTGCTGCTGGAGAAGCTTAATAACAGCAAGAGACATGTTTACAACTTCTCATTCAAGCAACTCTGTATCTGTAGGTACAAACTTGGCCCGATTCATCTGGAAATGATGGAGGATGCGTTACTGTTTCCAGAATGAAGTGGCCCGTCTCAAAAGAACGAGCGACAGTCATTTAGAAGTTTTCACGTAAAGAAAGATGAATGTGGTTTTGTCCCGAGGCTATCGGTGAGTCACAGAGAGCCATTTTATCTTTTCAGATGAGCTGTCAGCAGCTCGCTATTCACTCCTCTACATCTGTGTATTGACGATGACTAATGCACCCGTACTAATGGAGCCGCCTGGGTACGACTAAATCAGAACGGCTGTCTCACTTCCTTAAGTAATCACAGTGAGACTTTGAATCTGACCGTGTGTTCACATTATGAGCAGCTTGTTTGATTGTGTGCTGTACACTGAGTAATGTAGAATTACCATGCAGGGTGTGCGTTGTGCAGTGGCACTGGGATTTTACTTTGGTCTTCTCTAATATTGCATTGTGTTGTATGTTTTAATGCAGACAGCGATTGGAGAACATTAAACATAAAAATCTCAATGACTTGAGTGGTGGTGGGAATCTTTGGCAATTTGATGCCTTTCAGAATCAGAACCAAACCATTTGTGCGTGAGAGCAGCCCTCGACGTTTTAGTTAACTGCACTAACTTGGAAGCATCTTCAAGTCGTCTACCTGTATGAGAGTAATGAAGTGAACTTACAGGCCGACGTCGCTGGTTAGAAGTCGGTGTGTTTGTTTGTAGAACCAGGGGTGATGAAGGTAAAGGAGTTCTCCGCTGTGTTGCTAACGTTACGTCTCCAGCTGTGGAGAACGCTGCAACGCTGGTACTGAAATAGAACCGATCTGCTCGTGTACAGTAATTACTTCACATTGGTCGGGGGACACAAGTGCACACAGAAAGTGCAGATTTGATTGACTGTTGATGACTAGTGGCCGTAAAAAGCTGTGGCCAAGCAAGCCAGCAAGATTACTAAAAGCCCACATATGAGCCACCTGTCAATTTATTCAGGTCGAGGGACATAATGGACTCTGGTGATTTGTTGATCAGTTTGGTTGCACTGTGAAAAATCACCAGTCAGCTTGGAGAGTCATCTTTCACTCCATAAATTCAGCTGGAAGACTTTGACATTTCGTGTGAAAGTGTGAAACCAGGGATAAAACACTCTTATTATGCAGAGGTTTTACCGCATGTTGCTAATGATGTGATAAGCATTTAAATCAGTAACTCCCTGGGAGATAACGCTGTCCGTCCTTCTCTCTTCAGATACTACTACAACAAGAGGATCCTCCACAAGACCAAAGGGAAGAGGTTCACCTACAAGTTCAACTTCAACAAACTAGTGCTGGTCAACTACCCCTTCATCGACATGGGCTCTGGTACGCTCACGCTCACACTCATATTGTATTAAACAATAACTTTACCGAACGCTTTTTGAAATGATCGAAATCAGTGTTTTTCAGGCAAACTGCCACAAAGTTACCTGTGAAGTATAGTTTTAATCATCAAAATAACTGTTAACTCTTCACATTCTGACACGGTTTAACAAGAACAGAGGTTTAGATGCCACTACACTTACTTTATGAAGCATTACAGCGAGCCATCATCTGTTACTTTCTGCTCTGCTTTCGAGTCAAAAGACAGCCAGACTGTGCAGCCGTCTGCAAAGACAGCTTTTGAGAAAAGACCCCAAAGACTGTATATAACTGAGACATTCAAATGTTATTGTCTGAGAGAGTTTCCAGTCACTGTGGTGGCCAACTTACTAATTTACTTGCCAAAGATAAATCTTATCGGTAAAGACTTGGAGCATTTTTTGTGGCCGTCCCTGCTCACAGTCTAAACATCGCATAAGTTATTACCTGAGTATTATCTATTTTATGCAAAATAATCATATACTCAGAGTGTGTGTGTGTGTGCGTGTGTGCGTGGACGTCAGTGTGCCACGTCCCAGTTTATCCCTCTGAAGTCGCCTCCCGTTCTGGTCCCGGCCACCCAGTGTAAACACAGCCCATATGGAGCGTTGGATCCTGGGTGACATAAGTGCAGCACGGAACTTTAATTATAGCCTCCGTGTGATGTGGCCCACACACTGACATGTTGTGATATGATGGTTTCATATGATGGTTACACACACACACACACACGCCCACGTCAATCTGGATTGATACGCAAGCACAGACGCTCATAAACATACACACACACACACACACACACACACACTCACTCTCTCAGCAGCACTGGAAAAAACAGAGGAACCCAACCCATGTTTGTGATGGCAGTAAGAGCGACTTTTCCAATATTTAATTCTGGCACGTGCACGGATGCCAAGAATTTATTGCAGTGCCACAGTCTCCCGGGCAGGAGGGAGGGAGGGAGGGATGGGGTTGAAAGAGAAGAGAATTTGTGGCTTTCTGTAACCAGTGTTTTCTTTCTGTGTGCCTGTGACCCTCTGGGTAAAATAGTTGGAGTTATGTGAGACATGTGACCTACTCACATTTGTTACTTTTGAGTTTAAAGGGCGGCTTCGACCAAAAAAAAACATGTTTGTTTGTTAGCCTCAGTGTCTCGCTGTGCAGATAGTTTACACTCTGCTCTTCCTCGCAGGTCGAGTCCCTCAGAGTGCCCCTCCAGTGCCAACCGGAAGCAGCCACTTCCGCTTCCCCCCCTCCACGCCGTCAGAAGTCCTCTCATCCAGTGAGGAGCTGCGCAGCCCGGGCATGTTCAGCAGCGTGGCCCGCCGCATGGCCCGTGGCTCCGTGAGCGACTGCAGCGACGGCACCTCCACCAACTCGGAGCTGGAGGAGGCCGTGGGGGCTGAGGAGCGAGGCGTGGGGCCTGAGAGGGCTTTCAGGGGCCTGCTGCCTCACCGCCTGCCTCATGATTCTCTCTTCAGGGTCTACGGCGGGGCCCCGAACCCAGCGGGGCTCGCCAGACCTGCCCACAGGGTCCACCCAGACCCTCTGTCTCCATTCCCCGTCTCCCCCCTGCCTGGCCCCGGGGGTCTTATGGCCCCAACTCTGTCCCCAGCCCTGTCCATGACCCCTACCCCCCACCTGTCCTACACCCCCTCCCCCTCCCTGTCCTCCCCCATGATGGGCTCCCACTTCTCCTTCAACCCGGAGGACATGAAGCACTACCTGCAGGCCCACACCCAGTCCGTCTACAACTACCACCTCAGCCCCCGAGCCTTCCTCCACTACCCCAACATCATCATCCCTCAGCCCCACCGCCCCACCCTGGAGAAGCCGGCCGCCCATCACCTCCACGGCCCGCCCCTGCCGCTCTCTCATTCGCTAAGCCAGCAGCCAGGAGGCGGGGATGAGGGGCAGCTGCACCCGTCACCGTTCAAATTCAAGCTGCAGCCGCCTCCGCTTGGGCGCAAACAGAGGGACGCAGGGAGCTCATTGGCTGCTTCTTCTTGCTCCTCCTCCTCCAGCCAATCCTCCTCATTCACATTGTCTGGTCAGATCACCAACACGGGGCCTCCTAAGATCAAGGTGAGTCCGCTCTCTCTCTCTCACACACACACACACACACACACATACACACACACACACACTCACAGAGGATGTGGTTGTGTGTGTGGTTCGTGGTTTCAGGACATTAATAACATTTTGACCAGAGTCAAAAATAAAATGTCATGATGTAAAACATTGTTCCTCTGCAGGTGGAGCCCATATCAGACATCGAGTCAGAAGAAGAGGTGGAGGTGACTGACATCAGTGAGGAAGATGAGCTCAATCACAATGACGAAGGTGACATCTTCGCTCGTCACCATCATCATCAGCTCAACAACCATCACCGAGCTAACGGGAACGGGAGCGGCCTTGCTGTCCCTCCACAGAGTAACCATGACGACGACCCTGATGACGACGAAGAGGTCTTCAAGACTCCTGCCACTCCCACCGCGGGCAGCGGCAGCCTCGCCTTCCCTCTGATTGGCCTGAAGAGTGAGCCGGTCCAGGCAGCTCCCATCAGCCCCGGAGGCACGCGCTGTATCCCGCTCAAGCTCCGCTTCAAACGTCGCTGGAGCGAAGACCAGAAGATGGAGGCGGACGGAGAGCGGGACGAGGCGGAAGACAAGAAAGTGAGGGCTGAGGGGGAGGAGGAGGTGGAGAGGAAGAGAGAGGAGGCAGGCAGGAGGGGAGGGGAAGTCGAGAACGGGGGAGGAAGAGGTGTTATTTTGGGGTTGATGCTGCCACCGCCTCCCACCCAGCGCAGAGCGAGCTCAGAGCTACAGAGGGCTACAGCACAGCTGTCTCTGGAAAACACTGGCTGCTGAGCCCCACACGCACACGCACACGCACACGCACACACACACACGGGATCCTACTTAGATACAAAACGCACACATACAAACTTTATAGTTTTATGTAGACCATAATGCCTTGTGGTTTCCTGCCAGCAGTGGTGAACGTAGCAGGTTTGGGTTTGATTAAACGGAGACGGTACCTGAAAGGTAATTCTATGAACACACTTTCATGTTGTTTTTCAGTGTAAATCAGAATATTTATGTCTCGTGTAGGAAATAGTTTTTTGTGCACTAATTAAAGGACTTGGACACTTTTTACTGACCTCACAGCCCCACAAGCTCCTTAAATTACTGAACATAAAACTAAATATTTTGCCGACATAGGTTTACCTCTACATGTTCACGTGGTAGTAAACAACAAGATGAATGTGTTACCATAGTTACCTCTCCGGTTTGTCACTGTTTTTGCAGTATCGGCACCTTTTCCTTTGCACCCTTCTGTGGTCAGTACTGTCAGCAAGCAGCAGCCAGACGTTATGGCCTGTGTAAGAACCATAACACACAGATGTGCCTGTTCACCCTGTAATGTACTGCAGGACACACCTGGTACCCTGTCACACATGAACACAGCACAACATTCAGAGAAGCTTCGGTCCCGTTTCTAACATTACAGAGAGGGAGTCGACTCAATATCTCTTAGGAATTGCACATTGCCTTTTCACTGCCTCCTCGCCATCAGTCATGCCACAAGTCTGCCAGAGATCACCTCGCAGCAGCCCAGACGGTGTCTTTAATGGGTCTATTTGTTAAATCAGATGGAGGGAAGAGAAGCACAAAGGCAGCCGCAGATTGAATTCATTTCACAGCCGCATCTGGCTCACTTGAAGGTGGCGACCCCCCCCCACACTTCCCCTCTCGTCTCTTTCCTCGTTTGTAATCATCGTAACGGACAGATCTCGATGTTACCAGAAACACTTTGACACAGCCCTGATAGAGATTACAGAAGTGCCTCTCTGCCTGCACCCATCACCATGCAGTCGTTCACAAGATGGAGGGCAGCGAGCGGAGAGAAAACGTGCACTTTGCTCTCTGGATCTTACAGACCGAAGAGGGATTTATTCTCTTTTCATGAGGTGATTAGAAAGAACCAATCTGTCTTTTCTCCAGGAAACAACTCGGACGCTATTGGACACCAGACTGAGTGGCCCCACTTCCTCCTCAGCTCAGCCACTACAGTGCATAAAGACACGACATGTTGAGGACAGTCGAACTACGCCTGAGCGATGGAGGAAGATTCAAACACAGTGATGCAGACCCCTCCACCTCTGACCTGTCCCGCAGCATCGTTAACACGTTTGTTAGCCAGCGAATGGACGTAGTTTCCACTGTACAGAAAACCCACGCGGGTCTTGGAGGAAAGCGCCGGATCTTTTCTCTTCACTTGTTGAGGAAATGAGGAAGCAGCTTCCAGCAGGGCTGCAATTACACACACACTTGTATCTGAACCAGTGTGTGTGTGTGTGTGTGTGTGTGTGTGTGTGTGTGTGTGTGAAAGCATCAGGCCTGGAGGAGACGCAGGGTGTCTCCGCTCTTGACTTCGCACAATCTTTGAGGGGTTTGGAGGTTTTGGTCCCTCGAACACAGATCAACACCTCCTCTGCATTCCCCCCGCTCTGTTTCCTTCTCTTAAAGACTTCTTGTTCTGTCAGAGGACGCTCGTGCCTCGTAGGGACATGGACAGTATTTTAGGGCATTTGCAGTGATCTGAGGACTTTGTGTATTTCGGAGATAATAGCCGAATCTGTTCATGTGATGTTGTGAGAAGCGAGCTGATTCGTCTAGAAGAGAACGGGGAACCACGTACTGAACGTGGAGCATCAAGGTTAACTCAGGCAAACCTTCACTGAGGTATCGAGGATAAAAAACAACTTATTTTTCTGTTGTTTTATTCAAATAGATTAAAAAGAGAAAAGATTTTAAAAAGACATTGCGCCCATTTTAACGAACAAACTATTCCAAATAAGATTGTGCCTTTTTTTAAAGCCAACACGAGTTTTATCAAGTTCCCCCAGCAGCATGTTTAATCCCTCACAGTACCACCATGCCTTCTGTTTTTGTAAGAGATACAGAATAAGTAAATCTACACATATATATTTTATTCAATTATATATTGAATTAGAATATTATATTTCAATATGGTCATTTGATACAAATCAGGAACCTCCTACTATTTTTAATGGTAAAGATGTATATATTCTAATGGGCATGTTATTACCAGTATAATTCAGCCTTTGCCTTCTCACCCTTGCCTTCTCTTGACCGTTGAGCTGCAGTGACAGAGGCCACCGGTGTCAGAGTTTTATATTTATATTGTAAAAAGAAAAAACCAAGAAATGAAATGAGTCCGCAGAAACCTTTAACCAGATCTGGGTCAAACCATATTTACCTTGTTAGCGAGTGTTGGCGTGGTCAACTCCACACGCCTGCTGCAGTTTGACCCCAATCTGCTTAAATAAACAGGGAGGCGCCGGCAGGCTGTAACGGGGAGCTGGTAACGGACTCGCGTGTTCCAGATTCTGATTGGACGACACAGAAACGCAGCAGGTTTCCAGCTCCGCGTCACCTCACAAAGCCAGCAGGACCGCAGCGGCTGACGGGGCTGGACTCTGGTTGGAGTGTGGACTGTGGACCCAAGCAGCGGTGTGTGCGTGTGTGTGTGTGTGTATGGGCTGGTCTGAACACTGCCCACACACACACACACACACCCTGTACTGTGGCTAGAAGAAAGGGAAAATTAACATCACACGTGACATCAGACACCCCCACAGTCAGTCTGGAGAAGATGGCAAACCATAGAAACTACACACACACACACACACACACACACACACAGAGGAAATGGCATCACAAAACCTCAGAGCCGAGTGGAGAGAGAGGGACTTCCCATAATCTGACTCGCTCATTTAGCTCGGTGTGTACGTGCACTTGTGTGTGTGTCGGTGTGTGGTTTTTATGGTATACCACACACACACACACACACACTCTATTCAACACAGACTGGCCAGATAAAGTCCTGGTGCAGCTGATTCAGTCCCAGCTTCCTCGTCCACATTGTTCGACCAGCTCCAGTCTCGTGTGTATTTTAAACACGCGTCATTTAAAAAACGTTTTTCTTCACCAGGCACAAAAGGAACTCTTACATGCATCCGTCTGATCGTCTTGTTAACATCATCAGCATTCCTCATTTCTTAAAGAGGGTCACGCCCCTTTACTATTTGTCATTTACTGTGAGTGGAGCTCAGAGAGCCAGCAGAGACGTTTTCCAGTGTCTGGTAAAGAAAGCCACAAACAGTCTCACCTGTGCTGCCTTACCTGTCGAGGCTTCAACAACAACACGAGAGCAGAGCTGTGTTTCCCCGGCGGTTTGAACCCCCCCCCCCCCTGATTTAATCGATGTTGTTCTAATTTTCTTCTGTATTTTTTCAGACGTATAACTGTTACTCTTGTAATTATTATATTATTAACTTTTTGATTCTTTTGTACCCTCTTGCCATGACCCGGCCTCTTCTCCATGAATTCCTGGTTTTCTGTGTTTTAGTTCCAGTTTGCACTCTTTCCCATGAACTTCTTACAAGCTTAGTTACCTTCTGTGCAGTTTTCTTTAACCCGTGCTGATTTTATAACCGTGTCACCACGGACGAGAGGAGGGTCACATAATCACATGATATACAGCAGAGGGAGAAACAATTGTTTTCATTTTTTGATGTGTATATATATTTTTTTCCATTTTGGAGGATTCTGTAAGAAAAAAAGAGCTTTGTACTGTTTAACCGTTGTATTATTTGAAATGCGTCCCCCTGTCCTCCCTGCGCTCGCCTCCGTCTCTCCTCTCACGTCCACCTCGGCGGTGAGCTGTCACTCCGGAGGAGAGACGGAGACGCTTGTTTTTATCATGGAGGAACCAACTGTACTTCTGTTTCCCTTCTATCTGTTCATCTTCATTTGTAATTAAACAATAATCAGGGTTCATTAAAAAAGGTAAAAATGGATGTCAGTTTCTGCGTCTTTCTTCTCTTCACTTTCTTCATTCCTTGCTTCAAGGCTGCATTGAGAATGTGAATCATTTTCTCATTTAACGAAACTGACTTAACAAGATATTCTATTGTTACAAATATAGACGAGGGTTTTACAAAGTCTTGAAAGTTTGGAACCATTATGTTTTCAAGGTTAGGAATATAAACATATATTGATTTTCAACATAATCTGGTTCATCGTCTACACGATCACTCATATAAACCAAAAATCTTTCCATATTTGAAATGAAACAATCCCGTCATGTTTGTTGTAGTAACATGCTTAGAGGGACCTGACATTTTTGTTTTAGGTACCTTGAAAAGGCTGGAAAAGTGCTTGAATTTTGCTCTTCAAAAGGTGTAGAATTGTTACACAGCGCAGGAAGCTTTAGTCCATAAATCTGTAAACACAAATGCTCAATTCTCCCGTTTCAGCTTTTTAAATGTGAAGATTTGCTGTGTTTCTGTCTTATGATAGTAAACAGAACATTTGGGGGTTTTGGTCGGACTGACGAGCAATTTCAAACCTTTATCTCACATTTTATAGTGCAAACAATTAGTAATGCAACAGATCGCTGATGAAAATAATCGTCATTAGCAGCCTTCATCAGTCACAGAGGAGTTTGTGTTTAGTTGTTCTAGAAAAACAAACGAACACACACACACACACACACATGTTGGCAAACCTGTGTTACTGAGTCAGATCTCTGTTCTTTCATGCTGGTGGTTTTATATTAAACAACCTGCAGCCTCGTCGTGCCAGACCGCCTCTCTCTCTCTCAATGCTTCATGACTCAAGTCATGTCAACAGCAAGTCAAGTACTTTGTGCTTGTCAAAGTCCGGACATTTCATTTTATGAAAGAAAAGCCATCCAGGGATAAGCATTCTCACTCCTGCTCACAATAGGCCTGTGATGGATTTCTCTTCTTTGGCTCCGTCTGGGAGACCGCTGCAACAAAAAGACCTTGATGGAAGGGATTTGGTTATGACAATGGGAATGATTCAGGAGGAAGGAGAAATGTTTGGGTCAACCTTCTAGTGTGAAGCAGACCTGTGACTTTCTTTTCAGGTGCAGAATCGTGTTTGGAACAGATTGTTGGTCTTTGTTAAAACGTTACGAGCTTTCCGGTGCAGCTATTTCTGCCTTTTCTTCTTTATACATACAGATAAAATATTTTTAACGCAGTTCGGCAACAAGCTTCGGGTTCATGTATTAGATACAGTGTCAGATGAACAAATAACCTGTATGTTCATTTACATTTTCTACCATTAAGCGTTCAGCTGGTGTTGGAGTTCAGCAGCAGAGTGAATATGCTTCAGCTCTTACATCGTCAACATGAGTCATGATTTCTCCGACAAAATCCTTGAGAACTTTAATCATTGTGATGCTAATTGTGTCCCAGACAACACCTCAGTGAAACACCCACCTCATGTTTTTACTTCTGCCGACATGGAAGTTTTAATTACTCACCAGACTGGCAAATCTCCTGCATGCTCGTGTGGGTTTATCTTCTGCTTCATCTCATGATTTTAATCAGACTCCTTGTTTGTGCGCCCTCACATATTTTGGGAGCTGGTTTCTCTGTGTTCCTGGTTTGGGTTTGATTAGAAGGTCAGAATTTGTCCTCCTCGTTTTTTATGTGACCAAACGAGGGCTACAATTAAAGATTATTCTCATATCGATAGAAATACCAAGTATTTCTCCATGAAATGTCAGAGAGTACATTCCCATCACAACTTCCCAAAAAGCAAGATGATAACAAATTGCTTGGCCAACCAACAGTAAAACCACCAGAGACATTCAGTTTACAATCACCGAAGGCACATCGTACAGGCTGTGACCAGTAAAGTCTTGCTTTAAAGTGACTTAAATTATGAATCTATAGCTGCCAGCTCTAGCCGAAACATCACAGGTTCAGTTTGTTGGAGGGGAAAGTTTCTGAAACAGCCTTTAGACACCCTAATAACACAGTACAGCAAGGGATAACCCTAACAACAAAGTTCTTTAGCTTTTTACCCAAATCTTGCTCATACCAGATTTTGGACCTTGTCTCAGTACATTCAAAATGTAACCTGAGGATATGTTTGAACAGATAAAGTCTGCTGGAATACAGGCCTCCAGTTCATTTCTGTCCTGGTTTCTCATTAAAACTCTGGCTCCCTCTGCTGCCCGGTGTTAGTAGTACACCTGCTGCTTGGGACGAACTCTCGCGAGACTTGTCGGGGAGCGGTGGGGTGGCACGTGAAACCCTAATGGCTGGGTAATTGAGTGTTTGCCTGGAGTTTGTTTACACAAAACTCTAAACACACATTTATGTCTAGACTGATGTGTTCTGTCTGGAAACTTGTACGGAGGAAAAAGTCTCCATTATGGAAGGTAATGGAATGGAAACTGTGCCTCACTATTCTTATAACAATTTCAGTGTGTTCAGCTGTTTAATTACCAGAAATATGAGAGTTTGGTTGGTTAACTGAGCACAAGATATATTGAAAACACTGCTATTTTATTTACAACATAATACACTGCACACAAATCTGTGTAAGTCCATTCGTCAACACTGAATTAGGTGTTGAATAAAACAGCTCTCATCTCTGTATGCTAAATGAGAAGCTAACGTTACAGCCAGCAGGCGGTCGTTAGCTTAGCTTAGCTTGAAAACCGGGGAAACAGCTAGCTTGGCTGTGACTAATGGTAACAAAACAAGGCCACCACCACCTCCAAAGCTCACTAAGTAATGTTGAATGTATATTTCGTGTGTTTAAGCTGTTCAAAAACCAAAGTGGTAAAAACGACAATGGAGTGGTTGCCAGGCAACCAGCAGCTACTCCAGGAAGTGGGCATTTAACGCCCACAAAACAGTTAACTCTCATTTTTACACCGTTTTTTTTGTACTGTTTAATACGAGATATAATGTGTGAGCTTTAGTGAGCTTTACAAGTCCTGGTTGACAGATTTTGTTCCTGTTGGGACCAAGGCAACAGCTAACAGACCTGAGGTAGCTGTTTCCCACCTATTTCCAGTCTTTATGCTATGCTAAGCTAAGCTAAGCTAAGGCTCCTGGCTGCAACATTAACGTTAGCTGTTTACTATAAACAAACAAACATTCTCTATAAGAGTGGTGACAATCTTCTAATCTCACTTTGTTTTTCAGAATAGTTTAAATGACTTTTACTTAGTTTGACCTTGCATCATGAGGCAGGTGGTGAAGTCTTCAGGTAAGATGTAACATAGATTGCCATATAAAATATATATATAAAACATATAAAAAAGACTTGTGCTAAGTGGTATTCATGTAGCAGCTATTTGACCAGTGACTGACTACAACCCCACCTCTCTCTGTACCTACACATCACATCTTCTACACTTTCACTCTTTTCCTTTTACAGTCTCTTTGTGTTCTCATTTTTTTAAATCCTGTTAATCATTTCAGTATTTGTTTCATCTCTCCAACAACCAGCTCTCGTGCTCCCCTCTGTCTCTCCCCTGCAATCTGTTTGGAGGCATTCATCGGCTGCTGATCTTAACAGGGGACGGGCCACATTCAAAGGAGGCTGATTGACGGGCTGTTTGGCCTCCAGCCGAGAGGGATTGTTGTCTGGCTGTGGAACGAGGTCAGAGGTCACAGTCCAGAGAACCCCGAGACAGAAACCAGATCACAACAGAAGGCTAATTATCATGCATTGTTGCTGGACTCCTGCTGGGACTCTGCACTCACTCTCACCTACAGGTCACAGTGAAAGCCCTGGACCTCCAGCATTTAAAACCTGGTGAGACACATGATTAATATAACTTTACTTATTATATGAGTTATATACTTACCTTCTGATATTATGTGTTTGTATATATCAGTGTAACAATAGACAATAGATTAAAAACAAAGACTCTCTCTAAATATTATAGTAACTGAAAAATTATGTCAGATAAGTAAATAAAAGTAAAACAGGTCATCAAACTGTAAATAGTATAATAATATTTGAAATTTTAAAATAAATTGTATTGAATACAGATTTTTAATGTATAAAAGCAAAGTATATGGCTATACATGTGGACATTATTAGAATCTGTTATTGAAAAACATAAAGTAGAGATTTCTTTAGAGGTTTCTTGATATAATCTTGGCTACTTTTGATCACTTTTGTGACTCAGTCAAGATGTGGAGGGTTACATGCGGACAGTCGAGTACCTGTGCAGCAGCAGGCGTGTGCGTGTGCGTGTGTGTGTGTGTGTGTGTGTGTGTGTGTGTGTGTGTGTGTGTGTGTGTGTGTGTGTGTGTGTGTTAGAGTGTATTGACCAACA
>JAVQJD010022336.1:0-28578 GCA_036023655.1 Nannoperca australis
GTTTCCTGTTTTATTTTGGTAATTCCGGTCTGTCTCCCTGTGTTCCTGTCTTTGTCTGGTTTCCCTCCTTTTTGATTTCTGTCACCTGGGCCTTAGACGCACCTGTTTCTGTTTTCCTCGTTTGCTTCTTGTCTATTTAGTCTGGTGTTTTCCTTGTTTCTGTCTCTGTTCATTGCAGCTGATTTCTGCTCCTGCACCTTGTGTCCTGTATCCTTGTCCTGCGTTCCTTTTGAGTTCCCAAGCAAGCGAGTGTAAATAAAGTATTCAACAGTTCCTCCTCGGCCTACGTCTGCTCTCTGGGTCCCCGTTTCTCCCCCAGCCTGACAAACACCAATTGTTTTCTATGTATTCCGATGTGCATCTCTGCAACCTGATGCACGTCAATACATAAGGATATGCCATTTGCCTTTATACCTTGAAAGTCCAAGGCCACAGATGCTAATGTTTACTGTTTGATTTAGTAATGTATTATTTTAGTAACTGCAATCAATACTGCATTTAAATCAGACAAGCAAAAGAAAGGTTTGTGTTGTTTACTTTAAAATTTTCAAAATAAGGAGACATAGACTGCTGTGCTATAAAAACAACAAAGGGCGTCCAAACTCTAAATGTATAGAATATGTATCAAACTTTTCAAAAGCATGAATTAAAGAAACCTATGTTATCACAACTACAAGTGCAGTAATGGCTTCCTTTTCTTGTATTAATGGTGGACATTGTAACCATGTCTATGCTCAAAACAAGTACTAATTCAGAGAAAGACTGAATGTTTGTGATCTCACTATAGGTTAATACTACTCTATTCTTACAAAAACTGAACTTTATTTCTAAAGAAGCCATGTGACCTGTGTTTGATGTATGTATTTATCGGTAGCTAAATAAAGAAGACCCTTGACACCATGTGGGAATATATATATGAAAATCTGATTTCCGTTAGTGAATCCAGGCTAAAAGCTGAAAGGCATCAATTTTGGAGGTGACTAAACTCAGTTACTCTTCAATCTCAGGAGGGACTGTGCACCTGCACTCCGCTTAATAGAATTTGGGGGCTTCAGCCCATTACACCGGCCTCTCTTAAATCAATACATAGTGCTTCTCTGCAAGATTGGTGACCAAGTGTAATGTCAAGGCAATTATCCTTCATTAACATAGGTCTTTACCTGTGCTACTCCAAAGCAGAGGTACATGTAAACGATTTAACCCTAGTGAGGCCTTTACATCTTACTATCCTGGATGTCCAGCAGGTATATATATAATTTGATTGGGGGGAAAAAAACATCAGTTTGATTCATCAGGGCAAGGAGCTTCTGAAAGTTCAATACCAATTTTATGTGTAGATCAAGAGGTTCATACATGACCTTGGAGATAGTTTTAGACAAAATAATCTTACCTCAAAGTCTACTTACTACAGAATATTATTATGGATTTGGCTCAGTTGTAGTTATTGTGTTGTAGTAAGAATTCAATTTAAACAACATTTCTGTCACATGATAACAGGTGGTCCTATATGTAACGTCTATCTCTGTTCAAAGCTGGTCTTTGATGTCAGATGTGAACACCTTCTTTTATTTTTCTCCAGACTTTGAGTCCTTCGCAAGTGTTGCTGAAACTGGTTTTGGTCTTTACGTTATGTGTGAATGTATGTGGGTAATGAGGATGTATCATTAATGGTATGTTCATATTTGAGGGAGTTTTCCTTGCCATTGTCGCCTAGTGCTGCTCATGGTGGGATTGTTGGGTCTTTGTGTGTGTGGAAGTCGGTCTCGACCTTCTCCATGCGATAGAGCCCTGAGATACCTTTGTTATGATATGGCGCTATATAAATAAAATTGAATTGAATTGAGACAAACTATCAATGCATTTTTACTTTATCAATACACAATATTGGATCATTTCTGCCTAAAAGCAAGATGAAATGCTAAATGTTTTGGATGATTATTTTACTCCATCACAAGGTTTTACATTTGTTGTGCCTTGTTTGGCAGAAGAAGATAATGTGCATCTGGTAGGTTTTTAAAGGTACCTTGTGGACAAAGTTATGTTTACATTCAGTGTTTCTTACTAAAAAGCATTGTGAGTATATTTTGAGGTCAAATGAACATATTAAATGCATTTCCTTCATCACAAAAAACTTCAAAAGTCTATAATTATTATTATTATTATTTTTATATTTTAAAACCTGCATTGTTTACATCAGCTAGTCTTTCTCTTCTCCATGTTTGCTGGTACATTGTTATGTTTCTTGGCACGTAATCCCAACCAATTGTTGGGAATTAAATTATCTGCTGGGGATCCGCTCATAAAAATGCATCTCTCCAGCACTGCTAGTGGTCAGCATTTCCACAGGGTACCTTAAATTAGTCTACTTTTGTTTTCCTTTCTTAAAGAACCAGGGTTATAATTACCTTTTGTGTTCTTACATCATGGAATGCATAAAGGGTAAACAAAAAGTCTAAATTGTATGCGGTTGTATTTGTAGGTAATGGCACCATATCCAAGAATTGAAAAGTCTACATACAGTCAGCCGTTTGCGTGTGTGTGTGTATATATATCCTGCATATACTGTGTGTGTGTGTGTGTGTGTGTGTGAGAGAGAGAGTGAGAGAGGTTGTGCCATTGTAACAAGGTAATCGATGAGCCTTCGCTTCACCTGTCAGTGGTCATAAAGTTGGCTGGTCCATACCTGCAGTTGTTGTTCCAGTCTTCTTTCTGTCAAAGCTGAAGCATTACAGCTTCCTTATGACTGGTGTTATGACTCAGTGCCTGCCTTTTTGACTACCTACACTGTCACAGACAGATCCACCACCATTACATTTACACAGGCACTTTTATCCAAAGCGACTTCCAAATCAGGAGCAACTGGAGGTTCAGTGTCTTGCTCAAGGACACTTCAACACATGAACAGGTGGAGCCAGGAATCAAACCGCCAACCCTACAATTGATGGACAACCTGCCCTACCTCCTGCGCCACAGCCGCCCCCACCATCAAACTATAATAATAATTAATTGTTATATAAATAATATTCCTTGCTTTTCTCCTCTTTGACCCCATTTTGATTTTTTCCCCTTTGGACAGAAGCAGGTTTAATAATTTATAACTCTGATCACCCAGAAATTCAAGGTTGTTTTAAATAGTATTTCTTGCTCACCGTTAAGTACCTCCTGTAATCAGTGGATCTACTAGCAAATTATTTGTGTGTGTTTTTGAAATGCCTTTTTTTCATCAGGCACAATCCAGGGACTGTACACAAATAAACTTTGATGGCAGCAGAGAAGATGTTAAGATAAAAGTATGTTATGTTTCATACAAAAACACAACAGGAAGCAGGTAGAAATGTGTGTTTAATGGACTGACAAACATAAGACATTTGTTATTACAATATATCCAAATGATACTGTATTCCATTAAGAAGACACTTATTGCACCTTGTCCAAGCCAGCCTTTCAGCTCAAGCATAATATAGTATCACACTGATGACAAACTAGAAAAAGCATTTACTGCAGTAACATCCATCATGCAGCCATAGGTCACTCTGAGCTGTATCTCCAGGAGTTTGCCACTGTGCTGGGTCAGGGTCCATTTATAATCTGAGCTGCTACTGTTAAATTAGATTAATGTTATATATCAGAACCTGGTTGATCATTAATGATGAATAACTTACAAAATTAAAACTCTAACAAAAAAGGTTTATAATAGCACAACTATTAGGTGCAAATGATCAGGGCAAAAATAAAACATCACTTGATATGTAAAAAGCAAAACACTGACTGTTGTTATTGTGAACGCATTTGTTTCCCAATGCCTTTAGTCACGCAGCTAAACCACGGGACTTCATTACAGCTTCCACTTGTGTGTTAAATGAGTCTTTTCTCATGAGCCGTCTCTGCAGGCTGCTCTTAGGCTGCCATCCAGATGGTGAATGAGATGAACAGGGTCAGTAATACTGTCAGTGGTGACACACAGCCCAGATACAGCGTGATTCCAAAGCCACACAGAGCAGTCAAATAGGAACTCATCCTGCTGAAGACAATCTTCCGTACTGCTGTGCAGAACTACAAGACAGAGAGTGAAAATTAAACAGTGATTTGAGGCTACGTAAATCTCAAATTAGCAGTGCTGTGGAGGTCTGTCATCAAGGAGAAAGTCTTCATTACTACCAGAATGACAGTATTCTGGGCATAAAGTAACACTAGATGGAGCTACTTGCCTCATAAATAAGTCAATTTTCACTCCAGCAGACTGAAGCAAACAACTCTCTGCTGTGTAAATATCCTGATTAGTTTAAATTTCAGCATAAATAAAGCCAGTCATTTTGAATTAAGACTTTTTTCTTATACTATATATATAGTATATTTACAGTAGCTTAACAACACCTTAAACTGAGGGTGATGTGCAAGTGTGTGTAATAATCTGTTTTCCTGGAGGAAAAATGCTACATGTGCAATGAACCATAAACCTTTGGCTTTTGCATGCGACCTTTCCCACGCAATAGTCTCCAGGACACAGACAGAAACACATTAAAGAATTATAGATCGCTGTGGAAAAACAAATCAGTATTTTTTCATTTATCATTGGCTAATAATAATCATGGAAATAGAATGTTTTTGACTGGCTGTTCAACCATGACATGAATAATAAACAGTACATTTTAAAACATTTTCGGATCTATTTAGAAGCAGACAGTTTGTAAACCACACTTCATAGGCTAATTCAATCATACTAGATGGAAGGTACTTTAATTTGTCTTTTAATAAAAGATAGGTTCATATTTTTTATCTGCCCTAAAACAATACTCACTTCTAATATGTCTATTAAAAGAGCTATTGATCCTTCTCTCTGTCCATACTGGCTGTGAAAAGGTTCCTTCTTACTCCAATTCCAATGTAAGCGATGGGGGATTGTTGTACTTTGTGAAACATTGAATTCAGTTTTACTCAGTACGGAGAACTGTGGATTTTGTTCCCTATCACTGACATTGATTAGTAAAGCATTTTACAGCCAGTATGGAGAGAGAGAGAGAGGAGAAAAAAGCAAACTTATCCTTTAACTTTCTACTGACGTGAGGCCAGAGACCATACCTGGTATGTCTGGTAGCTGATGGCCATGCCATATCTGCAGTACATGACGAAGTGTTCACAGTTGTACCACAGCAAGCTGTAGGTGACAGAGCCCTGGAGCTTCTCAGCCCTTCTGACCACCTCGTCCCCATCCAAAGGTGGCTGGCTGCACACCTTGTCCATGTGGTTGACCAGAATCTCTGAGCCATATGCAAAATCTGCTACAGAGTCCACTCTGACGCTGGCAGCCTTGGTGATGACCCCCAGCAGTAGGCGGTTGTTTGTCACCATCTTTGCAATGGCAGATTTATTCTTGGAAATCACAGGCAAGAAGTCCGGGATGAGATGAGCCACGCGATTGTCACCCAGGTAGATACCAAAATGTGTGAATAAGGTCCTGGGCACTTCTAATAAATCGCCACGCTTGTAAAGGGACAGGTCATATTTAGAGTCCTCCTCCTTTTTAGAAGCTACAAAGAAAACGTTGAATATTTGGT
This sequence comes from Nannoperca australis, assembly GCA_036023655.1. NCBI lineage: Eukaryota > Metazoa > Chordata > Actinopteri > Centrarchiformes > Percichthyidae > Nannoperca > Nannoperca australis. The sequence continues at coordinate 5,556 of JAVQJD010022336.1, forward strand.
AAAGAAACATGATGGCAGTGTGCAGCAAAGTGCTTCATACCCATTTTATTTATGTTAGATCTGGGAGGGGCCAGAATAGTTCATGGGATTAGATATTGGCCAACGTTTCTGTGTCTTTTGACTGAAATAAAGGAGCTTTCTCTAATCACTTTGCTGTGGGATTGGATTTTGAAACTCAAGCCTTGTTTCTTGTGTATTAAGACCAGGGCTCCTCATTAAAAGGTATTTTTAGACTTGGGCTCTATTTTTTACATATTTTGGGATCTAAATGACCAATAGTTACAAAGAATCTTGGAACTGGAACAGGTGATCACATTTGCCGGCAGCTATGTAACCGGCGGCAACAAAATCCTTGTGGACAACTGAGATTGTTATACTAAGTGTCTGGCAACATTATGGAAAGGATCCTTTCAGAGACAGACATTTTTGTTAAAGAGTAAGATCCTATTTTTATTAGTAGTAGTAATTTACTTCCCCCCCACCAAAAAAAACAACTTATTCAACAGGTTTAAAAATACCAGGATTACACTTTAAGAAGGCTGACGTGAGAACAAGTTAAATCCTCATTTAAAAGGTCACTGATATTGAGTCATCATACCCAAATAATTAGCCATTGTTTGCTGGATTGGTCTGCAACTATTATTCATTGTTATTCAACACTTTCTTATATCACATAGTTATAGAAATGCAATGACGTGAAATGGCATATCGAATTAGTTAAATCCATCTATATATATATATATATATATATATATATGTATGTATGTTTAACAACGAATTTTATTACAACCAAAGTCCATGCTTAGGTATCACGTAGCCTGTTTTTTTGAGTTGGTTAGAGAGACGAGCTAAAGCATCTCTCGGAGGTGCTTCGTGTTCCGGTGGGGCTTTTTCTTGCTAATCTGTGACCAGAAAATGTCCACAGCCTTCAGCCTCCTCGGGCTCCGGGACAGCGGTGTTTGTGGAGCTAATACAGGCTGAAGGATCTGCACCGTGCGGGCCGCGGGGGTCTCTCTCTCTCTCTCTCTCTCCCACCGAGAAGAGAAAGAGAAAGGAAAATAGTTTTTTTCTGGTGTTTTATTTGTCGGTCTTGAAACGCGACCAAGGTCTGTTTTGGAGGAAAAGAAAGACACCGGCCTCAATTGAGCTCGAACCGTGTCTCCCAGCCATCCTGTTGTCATGGTTACCGGGCTGGAGGAGGCTGGGGGAACATGGCTGTCTCTCTCTCTCTCTCTCTCTCTCTTTTAAACACACACACACACATACAGGGGGACAGGCGGAGAGAGAGACAGACAATAAGCCTGGTCTGTCTGGTGTTTGTTGATGTCTTTTTAAGTGTGTTGGGAGACACTTTGGAGAAAGAATCCTGCACACACAAACCTCATTATACATTTTAAAGGGTAGCCTACTGTCCTGTGCACATTTGAAAGCAAATACTTTAAGGAATTATATACTTACAGATGAAGTAAAAATACCAGTCTAAGCGCCTATATACAAGAATATTATAGTGATTTCTTTATTTTTTTTCTTGCCATTTTAAGACAGAGCTTCCGGCCTACTTATCTTTGCCTCTACAGGATGTGGGTGGCTTCTTTAAAACAGGTGTTGGAAAAAAGGAGCTTATTTTTCGTGCCACAAAGCAAAGTCACTATTATCTTAATTACAGACATTTACATGTCTAGTCTAGATCCATTGTAATTCATTCCTCCCAATACAATCGTACGCTGTTCCATGCAAAAGTGCAGCTCTCTCCGATGTAATCATCTTGAACTGAAGGTGTCAGACATCCAGACACACCAGCAGCACCATGTACCATACCTCCTCTCCTGACTCTCTCTCTCATTATAAACTCCTCTGTTGCTTTACTGACACAGTGGTTGATCAGAAACAGCAGTACAAAAAACCTTTTTACATTTAAAGAATCCAACAAAATCAACGTTTAGACAACGTATTATTTTGATTGCAAACATGTGAAACCCATTGATACTTAGTTCATACTAACAGTGCAATCCCAACAGGGAGGCATGTTGTGTGTGCCTGTGTGGAAGAGCCAAGGGAAACAGGATAAATCTCCACATTAGTGTGAGCGTGTATTTAGATGTAAGCGTTTAGAGTGACAAAATGCGAGTGGACGGTTGACCTTGACAGAAGTGACATATTGGGGTGATTTGAAGGAGCTGGCTGCCTCTTACGCTCCAGTAGGCTCGCGTGGCTAGTTGGAGGCTCTGGTGTCACGCCGGTGCGACTTGTAGGAAGCCAGGCGTAGGTTGAGAAAACACACTGGGCTACTTCCAACTCGGCATTTTGTTGTTTCCTGCCCTGTAACAACCAGGAAATCATTTCTCTTGCTCTCTGTCGGCACCTGTGCTTGTAACACAACAGCATTTTTTAAAGGTGACTGTATCACTGTACTGAGTGTGTGTGTGTGGGGGGGCTGCAGGGCCAGTGCAGCACCCAGACTGCGTATTATGAACAGGGTCAGTAGGTCATTTATAGTATGAGACTGCAGTGTTTTCTTCTGGGCATGTCTCACTGATAGATAGAGGAAGAGGGGAGGAGCGTTTCATTCTGTCTCCTTTGTATTCAAATCTGATTATTATCCACCAGTATTCAGCTTTATTCATTTATGTTAATTACTTATTAGCTTTTTATAAACATTTTGAAGGTTGTTTTTCATCTCACTCTCTCTCCTGCCACTGAAATGGTGCTAAAAAAGTAACACTGTGGAGGTTTTGTGTCTCTGCTTATTCAATTCAGAAAACGAGATAATCAACTCGATGTCAGTGACTGCAGCGAAGCACCAACACTGTGTCCTCCACAACACTTGTCAGTACTGAGGTGGTGCCTTTCAGAAAGAAACCCTCATGGTGGCACGAGGCACTAAACAAAAGAACTGAACAAATATCACTTTGTTTCAAATTAATGTGGGCAGCACTACAAATGTAATGAGGTCGGACAAGATAAAAGTGGTCAATTGGCTGCCTGTTCCACCACTTAAACCCAGAAAAAGGTGGCGCATTGATGCCCAACATGAGTGTCTGCAGGCAGACAGAGTAGTGCTGTCAAAAAGACTATGATAAATGGAGCTATAAATATATATATAGATAGATAGATAGATAGACAGATAGATAGATAGATAGATAGATAGATAGATAGATAGATAGATAGATAGATAGAGATTAAGGCTCTAATTTAATCACTTCATATTGCAATACTGCAGAATATCATATTGTGTCAGAATACCTGCAACAAGATTTCCTTCCCCATTGTGTAGCTCTGTCGTTTGTTAAACTCTCAGGGAATCCTGGGTAATCCTCTGCACTGCGTCATGTTGCATTCAGTCAGCACCATTAACATCTGGCCATGGTGCAACCCCACTTGAACAGAAAAGGCGTTAAGTGTCCAGCTTAAAGGCACAAAATTATCCACTTATTATATTGATGTAATGCTTGATTGATTTTATATACCAAAGTCACGTGACTCTAATTTGGCATCCGGATGTTTTTGCTAAAAGAGTCGTGTGATGTCTTCAATGTGTCTAATGCTTCACGCAGTAGCTGTGTCTCAATTCAGGACCGGCATCCTTCGTAGACCATGACGGCTGAAGCGAGCGTTGTTAAATGTGTCTGATGTACGGAGGATTTCCTATTTGCGTCACCAGCTGTTCCCACCGTCACCCTCGCATCACAAAGTGTCGCTGCTGTTGCCTAGCAACCCGGCCAGCTGCATATGTGGTCTGAGGTTTTTAAGGCCCCTTGGTTTTCTAACATTTGCATCATTGGCTATTCGAGTGAGTCGTTTAAGAGTGTTATCCTGCTCGGCCACACGTCTGAGGAAGCCATATTCTCTCGCACGCAAAGAATCTTGGGATGAGTTGGGCCGCGAAGGACCCAGCTGTTGGATCCTCCAAATTCGGGAAAATAAGGCCAGATTTGAAGGAGCTTCAGAAATGGGACAGCTGTGACTCATTAGGTCTTCAAATGCAGCCTTTTAAGGATGCGGCCACCTGAATTGAGACACAGCTAATGGGTTAGAACGGCAATACCTCCTGTTATCCTGACCTGGACGTGTTCGTGCATTATTCCAAGATGGTTACAATGACTGCTGGGCTTGTCATTAAACTATTTAAATAGACAAAATTTACTTCTTCTGCTGTGTCACATATTTGGAGTAATATGAATGAATACCGTATGCAATATTTTTGGATTATGGGACATGCAGGACCTGTTGGAGCGAAATCTTTTCACCGTGGGTCCCGTAACTTTACAAAAGCTTAATTCTAAATTGCTGATGTGACCCTGTAACATAGTAACCATTGGCATAGCAAAGTTACTTGTTTAGCTGCAGTTCTTTTCCACAAATAGTCAATGTGTTGTGGAGCGCATCACACCCAAGCAATGCAATGCAGCAGCTGGATGGGCCTCCAAGTCCAGAAGGACCTGTTTTCGCTGTATTTTTGAAGCATCCAGTTGTGTTTTTCCAACATCTTTCCGCCTATAGAAACCAGTCATGCTTATAATGCTGTAGACTCCCAGTGGACTGCGGCTCTGTGTCTCAGGGATCAATAAATTACGCCATTGTGTGTGTCTATGTGGCGTGCATTGTGGTGTGTGTGTGTGTGTGTGTGTGTCAGAGAGTGCATGTGTGAATGTCGGACAGAAAGAGAGATGGAGAGAGATATAAAAGGCTCAAGAGATGGAGAAGAGCTATTTAATGGCAACTTGGCCTTTTATCCAACGTCATCCTCACTGGACTGGTTGTTCATGTGCCTGGATGGGCATGTTTTCAGATGTGTGTGCTTGTGTGTTGTTCACATGATTGGCAGATGGTCTGATCGCAATTAAAGGAAATTGATAAGGCTTAAGAGCTCCCAGTGTTCTGCTGACAAAAGTGGAATGCAATAAGCCTTTCCTGATAGCCATTGTATACATAGAGACAAAGACTGAGACACACACACACACACATAGTCTCTCATACCTTTTATCTATCATTGGCTGTGTTTTCTCAAACCATCTATGTGGGGTGTCTGAGCACATCTGCTCTCTCTCCTCAGCAGCAGGATTCACAGCTCTGCTCACCTCCGCTGTCTTCTTGGTTTTTTTCTGCTGGCTAAGACCCATTTACCTCAATTACTGCAAAATGAGAGGCTGAGACAGAGAAAACACAGAGAGCGCAGTTAGACAGTGAGATAGCAGAAAACATAATGTGGAGCAGATGAAGAGGAGGGAGTGGGAGAAAAACAGGACACTGGAGACAGACAGAGAGAGAGAGAGGGAGAGAGAATTCCCACTTTCCATGTCTGGTTTCATAACTGTTCACTGTTTCCATTTATGGAAATGTGCCACTTTTTTGATCGTGTGTGTGTGTGTGTGTGTGTGTGTGTGTTTGACTGTGTGCTAATATGTGCAAATGCATCTTTGTGTATTTAATCGCTGCAAATGGCGCTTGTTTGCATATGCCTGGTACACGTGTGTGAGTATGAGCTCCAACCGACTAAGATGTGGAAATGTGTTTCAAATATTCAGGAGCTGGATCACGGATTATATGAGCTCATACTAATCACTGATTGTTGATGAAGATAAGCACATACTGAACAGTTTAGTGGTGAAAATCATCCAGATCTATTACCATTTTGTTTCAGTTTTACCTTTCTTGTGTGTGTCATAATGCAGTTATTTGTCTAAATCACGTGCGATCCATACTGTGAAGTGATTCCTGTTTCTGCTGATGCAATACACTGAAGCAAGCTGCCCTGGTGACTAATTGATAATGCAAATGATTCCCAAGCATGAGTGGGCCAATCACTGATCAAGTATTCAGACAGAATTTGTCGGGGGATCAGAGTGCCCTTTGAGATCATCGCACTTTCAACAGCAGTCAGAGTGAGATGGATTAGAAGACGCTAACAGAGACGCACAGAATACACACAAGTGCTGATGTTAAACTGTATTTTTAGAACCTAATACTGCATGTACATGTACCATTTTCACATATTCAAACTGTAATGTGATGAAGAGGATGATAGTGTAAAGCTGAGGGTTTTGTTGGCTTTAATAACACCATTTGCCACAGGGATTGAGACATAGCAGTCAATACCACTGCATTTGAGTGACAACATAAAGTCCTAAGAAAGGTCTGAAGCTTGAAATGAAGCAGCGATTTCTCTTACTTTCTGGGTTCTGCATAATTTGCACCATCTTCTCTGAGCTCTGATGAAACATTTAGCTGGCCTGTGGTGTCCTCGTGCGCAGGGACTAAGCCAAAGCACTTGCAACATCATAGATACATATTTGGCTCACATCCTAGCCTGCCACAAATCCTTCCTCTCTGCCATGATCCTGGTTTCTCTGCACAGTTTGATGTGAAAATAAAGCAGAAATGCATTAAAAGGTCCCCTGAGAAAACCGAAAACATTTCAGCCTAACTGGGTGCTACCTGCATCTGCACGTCATCAAAAAGGCTTTGAATCCCAGTAAATATTTTACTGCAGTTGTGCTGTAAGTCTCCTGCTGCCGATGATTCAGCAGAGCAGAGATGTGATGTGGCTACGGTCTCTATATCAGGCAGGCAGACAGGGCTGCTTCCTGGCTGCACTCTGCAACTGTATCTGAATCCAAACGTCTACTTCACCAATGCACGTTTATACTTAATAAGATGTGCATCCTATAACTACATACATAGACACTTTATTTACCTTCCTTGATTGTCTACAGGTATTGTACTGTTGTTCTGTATCGTTACGTCATATAAAAGGAAATATGTAACAGACCAGTTCAAAATGAAATGTTATTGTAACTGGGTTGGCTGATGTGATTTAAATCAATGTCTGTATATTAACACGTATTTTCTGTTTTTATCTGTATGATAGCAAATAGCCTTACATAGCACAATATGGCAAATATTCCAATGGATTGAGATTGAATGTTCATTCTTGACCTTGGAAACAGCATTTGGCAAAGCTATTTCAACACACGCTCCATTATTAGCTGGTCTGGAGCTTCCAATCAGTTTGCCCAGTTGTAGATGTTCAAATGTAGTTTTTTCTGAGCAGTGTAAGGACTTTCCATCCATGTCGGCTTAAAAGATGAGATTGAAGGATAATTCTTGACCTTGAAGATTGTGTGATTCGATGGAAAGCTCCAGATCAGCTACCAATGGACCTTGTGTTGAAACGGCCAACTGCTGTTTGCAAGGTCAAGAATTAACTTTCAGTCTCTATCAATTCGTTCATTTCATTTTTTATTCTCACAAATTTCTTTTTATTTTTCATAAAAATGAATGATACATCAGCCAGATTTAATTCAAACATAACTAGCTCTGCAGAATCGTAATTAAGAGCTGCTCATTAACATTTGCCCTTGAGCCTCGGCCAGGATAGAGGAAAGCCTGCTGTATGGCGGGTCTCGCCTGCTCAGCCAACAGTGCAAGTGAGAAACACATTAAACCATTAGTATACGTGCTCAAATCTCAGGTTACTATCATGCATTTAAAGCACAGTCACGGCAGGATGGATGCAAACACAGGGTTGGTTATTCAGTCGTGAACGGAGGAGCTGGCAGGATCATTGTGACAGGGATCTGTTGAGCTTTATTAAACAAATCTCTCGCTGTGCCCGCCTGCCTGTATTCCTCTGCATTCTACTTTATCTACCTTTTCCTGCCCTCCTTTCTGAGCTGCTTTGGGATCATCTGGTGCAGAGGACAAAGTGTTCCAGACATATGCATCTCCCTCTATCTCTAACACACACACACACACACCTAGTAGCACACTGCAACGGACATGTACACAGCTGTTGTTGGAGGTGACCTCACGATTAAGACTAGAACTAATCAGATGACTGTATCAGTATCGTAGCCATTTCTTAACACGGCCTTCTCCTCCTTTTCATTTTCACTCGGTACTTAATCTTAATTTCATGCTGATTTTCCTCTCTCTTCTGTCTCTCTGTTTCTTATTCTCTGTAAGGGGTCCTTCCTGGTTTGGACAGCCACTGCCCTCAGTTGAAGAGCACCATGACCCAGGAGGGGCAGGCTCTGCCCTCTCCCGCCCCACCAGAGAACCCAGTGGAGCCCACTAGAGCCACAGCCACCACCGACCCACCCACAGAGACACACAACCAGGCAGAGCAGGACAAGCTGGAGGTCGTGGTGACGGACGCGATAGAAGAGGGGAAGCAACAAGAAGAGGGAGAGGAGGAGGCACAGGAGGAGACAAGCAGGGAAGGAGAGGGGAGGGAAGAAGTAAAGGATGAGGGAGGAGAGGGCGAGTTGAAAGAGGAGAGAGTTGATGGCAGCGGTGATGGGGATCAACAGACAGACGGAGGGGTGGAGGGAGAGGGGGAAGGGATGCGAGGAGAAGGATGCATAAATGTGGAGGTAAGCTTGACGGGGGAGGAGGCAACACACGAGGCAGAGGGGATGAAAGAAGAAGAAGAGGAGGGGAAGGAAAATGAAGAGATGCAACTGTCTACAGAGGAAGAGGCAACTCACCCTCAACAAGCTGGGCGGTTAGTTCACTGAATTATCTTTACTCTGTCAAGATGTATTCTGCTGTAAACACCTGTTGACCTTTAGGTGTCAAAATATGACACAAAATTAAAACTGAGGACTCCTTTTCCCCTCATCCATCTACGTCCGACCGCTCAACTCTCACCCGTTCCTGTTTTAATCGTGTGTTTCATCAACACTAGATGTGTTTTACCAGCTTTTCATCTTGATGAGCAGACTGAAACACACACAAACACACTTCCTTCCTATACTTCCTTTAGACTTACTTATAACCTAAGACCTTTGTACTTGGGCAGACTGCGTTCATGTTATCCAGTAATATCATAATAGAGTGACACTTTTCTATGCAGAAAATGTTTAATGGCAATTTGTTTTCTCACAGAGGTTCTCTGGTACATAATTAGCCTGATTTGCATTTTACAAAATGAATAGGCAAAAAGCCTCAACTTAATGAGCTGAAAGGAAAACAAACCAAGGGAGAAAATGATCTCATTTTCAAAGAGCTGGAGGACCCACTAAACCAATTTCAAACCAACAAAGATAGAGAAGGGGAGTGGGTGAACAGTTCAAACTGTGGCGCGAAAGCATGTCTTTTAATTAGTGCTTTTCCAAATGACAAAAATGTAGATAAAATAAAATACATAATAATAGATAAGAAAATGACGCATTGGTGGTTCTCGTTTTATGAAATGCACAGAAACACATTAACATACCAATACAAAAATAGAGTAAACACATATGTAAATGAAGCAGTTTTTTTGCCACTGTTTGATGACACACATATTATGGGTTATTTCTGTCCATCAGCAGCAAACACAGAGCACCACAATAGATTCTCACAGATGAAAGGGATGAAATAGTGGAGGCTTGGCAGATGAGGGGAGATGAGCTTCCAGCTCTTCACAAAGTAGCAAATTGGACAGCGCTTTTTCACCTTTCATCTCGCTTCAGTCGTCAGTGTGGCTATTCAAGCTAGAATACTTTCCCATTGTGCAGACTTCTCCTGAATGAAGAATGATTTCAGCAATGAATATGAATGATCTGCTTTGCATGTGTGCCACATCTCGACAGAGAAACTGCCGTATGTTTGAGTCATATCCTGATAATGAGATCGTTTAAGATAATTATTATAAGATAATTTCACACTTTTGTTACCTTTCTCTTTCTCCTGGTTGGAACAGACTGGCAAATGGCATAGGAGGGAATGAAGACGACGACGAAGCTGGTGAGGAGGACAAGGGGGGAGACGAGGAGGGGGGGGCTCATACACACTTGGACACTTTCAGCTCTAACTTTGAGACCACTGTAGAACAGGCCGACACAGAAGTGGAGGAAGAGGACGAGGAGGGCCAGGGAGCGGGAGATGGGAGGCAAAACCAGGACAGCTTCAGCTCAGCGTTTGAGCAGATTGTCGAGCAGGTTGATGTTCAGGAGGAGGAAGAGGAGGAAGAGGAGAGGGAGTTGGAGGAGGAGAGGGAGACAGGTAGGGTGGACAACAAAGACGGCTTCAGCTCCACGTTCGAGCGCATCGTGGAGTCCGCCCTGCTGAGGGGCGGGACCTGCTACAGCAGCCTGGACTCTCTGGACGTGCTGTCACTCACCGATGAGACGGACAGCTGCGTCAGCTTCGAGGCGCCACTGACGCCACTCATCCAACAGAGGGCGCTGTTACAGGGTCCTGAGCCTCTGGAGCTGGAGCTGGAAACTGTTCAGGAGCAAGAAGGGACTGAGGCTGGACCAGACGCCCCAGGTGGTGATCTCACGGCCGGGGAGAGCACTGTCCGTGGAGCTGGAGCAGAAGGAAGCCCGCTGAGGACCACCATACCAGGGAGCAGATCAGAATTTGTGCTGAGCCAGTCTGGACGCTGGGCCATCCCTAATGGATACCATACACACTCCCAGGGAGCCGGAGAAGGTTGTGGAGCCATGATCAACTCTGTCAGGTAAGGAGGCCAGTTTCAGGTTGTTTCAGACCTTCATGTTTAGATGTTTCTATATTTACGATATCCTTAAACTTATTCGGAAGGAATTACTTTAGTTTGAATATAAATTTGACAATCCTGGAGAAAATTGGGGTGGAGTGACTTTTTTGATATTACCAGTAGCAGACACAAAAGTCAGTGAGTTTCAAATCCTACACATTTAAAGTATAACTACAACAATATACCAATATAACCATTTTCCAGCCCGTTGGGATCGAAATATGCTGCTTTCAGGTTTGAGTATTAATATGGCATTTATTTTACTGTATGTTACTTTTATGGGATTTCATGGGAACATTGTGAATCATGTTTCCATTATGTCCTCCTGTCACAATGCAGTTATTTGCGATCAACTTGAGAATATTTGACATGCTGTCTTTTATTACAGATACACAGATATCGTGATATATATGCAGCTATTTGAAGCATTGGCAATTGTGATGTTTATTTTTTACTTTGGTGTTCAAATAATACTATTCAGGTTGTGCTTCAAGCTTCATTGTTCATTCTTTAAATCCGACCCGCCATGATTAAACGGTCCATGTAGAATAAATATGATGTACACACAGCTTTAAATACTGAGTTCAGATTGTAGATGACAGATTCCAGTGTGTGTCCTGTTGCAGCCAGGAAACAGAAGGGTGGTGTGGATATCATACATATACAGCGTCTGAAGCGTAATTACTGTAATATGCTGTGAGCTTGGCTTAACCAGCAGGTGGCGAGAGCATTGTGAGACCCAGCTGTGGGCCCTTGGAGGGAGGCAGGGTGGTTAGTTGGGGGTGAACGTGGTGGTTGACAGACAAATCCTCACCACTATCCAACCAACCAACACAAAATACATGGTGCTGGTAAAGAAATGATCTAGGCTCATGTTACTCAGCTTAAAACCTTTCATATCTTTGGAAAAGGAGAAAAGGGAAACTGTTACTGCACATGGTTGGATAGCTTTGTGCACTTCAGCGTGAACGTTACAACAGGCTTAAACAGCAACAAGCAAACAAAAAGGCAGCACTGAAACAAAATCCAAGGTTGCAGTAGGAGAGCTTTTACATTTTTATGGAGTCAGTGGGACTTTCAAAGCAGGATTGTTGCATTTGAAGTGAAACAGCTCTGCGAGCCTGCTAAATCCAGACAGCAAGTTCATGTTGCAGACCTGCAGATTGTGACGCAGGTATTTGCTTCTTTAACCATTTTGCCTAAAGCATACTTGCACAGCAGGGAGAGGTAACCTCTGTGCCTCTCTAACCTCTCTACAAAAGGTTTATGCATGATAAAATACCTTCTTTGAATGGGAACAGAATTTGTAGGACCAGAGATTCACACAGCGGTATGGAAATAAGATACAGGGTGCCTGTCAGTATAATGGATCACTTTGATGAACTGAACAGCAGGAGGATCCTTCATTTTGTTTCCGATCCAGCAGATATTTATGACAATGCTGAGATTTTACCATGTGATCTCTAACTCATCCACTCTGTCCATGATTGGCATAGACCCCGAGGAATTGTGGGAAGACAGCAACAGCTGACACTACTTTCTTACATTTAATTACCTTAATAGCACTAAAGAGGCTTGAGGAAGACAGCGCATAGCCACTGAAGGGGGAGGTGGTAACAGAAACCATATGGGACAAACCATGTAACCTGAACTACGGCTGTAGTTCTGTCTGTCTGACTAGCTGGCTGGCCATGTATGCAATCATTGTGGCTTGTTCTCCAGCACTACCCCCCCTCCTCCCCCATTAACATTCAGTCACTAACCTACCAAAATGCCAAATAGATGCACAGACCTCCAACATGATCAGCTCACTGCTGGGATTTGCTCAAAAACTCTCCTGGTGCTTCCACAGCTCAGAACGCGTTATAGGATGAACCGAGGATTTAAGATGTCGGCTCTCCCTCTCTTTCCCTTCTCCCCCCCCCCAACAGTTGTTGTTCTTTAAGCACGGTCTTGCTTCCTGACCACCAGCGCCAAGCTGAATGAACTATTGTTTATGTCATGACATCATCGTCTTCAGCTTTCCTCTGCCCAGCAGGGTCCTGTCTGTGTGTGTGTGTGTGTGTGTAAGTGGGTGATTATTGCTCTATGCTAGCCAGCTTGCCAGACATTTGAGCACTTAAATCTAGAGTGGATACATCTGCTTGTCACTCTTAAAGGAATATCCAAATTATCATGAACTAGAAGTCCTTAAAGGTCCATTACACTTGAGTTTTTTGGGACATTAGAGGGGGAAGTTACAAGCATTAGCAGTTCTAATGCAAGTCATAAGAGCTGAAAGCTCTAAAAGAAATCCAGCAGAAGCACAGTCAAAGTTTGTTTTGTTGTTTTATTCTCCACGGGGAGAATAATACCCCTTTAACAGAATTGCTTTTCAGACCAATTGAATTGAAGTAGCTTAAAGTAGCATTGACTAAAATGCTTCCAATGAAAACATCACATCACCGGTGGATAGATCTTAAAGAATGCACAGTTTATAGCAAATAGACAGACAGGATATTAGAAGCGGTCTGTAAAATTGTGTGTGTGTGTGTGTCAAAGTAAAACAAGGATTAATATTTCTAATAATATAATATTTATTTTCTTCTCCTCTCTCCTTCACTCTGTCACTCCATCTTTTGTATGCTCCATCTCACCTCCTGCCTCTGTGTTCATTTCTCCACATTATTCATCTTATCTCACTTTATCTCATCTCTCGTCGCCCGTCGCTCTCTTCCTTTCTTCTTTGTATCACCTCCTCTTCCATTCCCCCTACGGTGCTCTCCTGCTGCTGCTGCTTCTTCTCTTTCCTTCCTTTCCTCTCTCTTCCTCCATTCTTCCTGGTGGGTAGCCACAGAATTGGCACAGTTACACATTTTGGCACTTCAGGCGTCATGGACAACTAGTCTTTTTCACTGCAGGACAGAGCAGCTGCAAAGCAATGGATAAAAAATGGCAAGTTAATCAGCCGGTCAATCAACTTGGCAGACATTTAGTTGATTTATGGTACAGTCAGTCCATGCATTTGCCTGTCAGAGAGATTTTCTGTAATTAAAAATCATTTTTTACTCAAATCATACTTCCATTCACTTTCTACAGAGCACAGCCCATCTAAACACTGGAGAACAAAAGGAAGAGTCTACAGCTATGCTAGCAGCTTTGTGAGGCTGTATTACTACTACTACTAATACATTCATGGCACTTATGCATTGCATGCTTTGAGGTATAAGCTAACACCAGCATGCTAACATGTCCACAATGACAATGCTAACATGCTGGTGTTTAGCAGGTATTATTGTTGCAATGTTCACTATCTTAGTTTAGCATGTTAGCATGCTAACTAGTGCTAAAGACAAAGTACAGCTGTGGAAAATAGTAAAGTAATTTTGAATGTATTTAGTCACAAACAGAAGTAGTGGACAAATTACAAAAACGCTTTAAACCTGAAAAGTCAGGGAATCACAAACTTTATTACAATAAATTCTGAGGGGATGTCAGTTCAAGTCATTCATGGCAATCCAATATTTGTTGAGATATTTCAGTCTGGTGTGTCTTACAAGCCATTCTTTTTCTACATGCACAGATACACAAGAGTCTCTGAACAACGATGGTTTGCTTGCAAGACACACAGCTCTGAACAAGGCCACATATTAAGAGTGCTTGTTGTAACTAGTGATAGAGGGTGCATGTAAATGACAAAACTGTGGAAGAGGCAGAGAGTAGGGAGTCTTTTCAGGAAATCATTGGCATGCGGCGTAAAGCAGTTGGATCAACATATGTGTCTCAAAAAGCTGCAGAAACAATAACAAGCCCTTCATGAATGCGACTGAAATTGTAATACTCCATGTGTTACTTCAATTATTCCTACTATTAATGTAATGTAATTTTACATATTTGCTGTATGAAGAGTTGTCATTGTGAAGTGCATCAATAAAAACAAACAATACAGACTCACTGATTTTCATTTATACAAAATATTCAATTTGATTCAGATGGCTTTCAAACCTTGCATCAATGTTTTTGGTGCATACAGACTGTCCCAAACTGAGGCTTCAACTTCCAAACCGGCAGAGCTTTGATGACGCCCTAGGCGGAGACAACAAACCTCATCTTACCTCACCCAAACTCTCCCTGTAGACTCTCTTCCTGCTACTGCTGATTATTTTGACATCAGTGAATGAAGCAAGTAAAGTAGGCAGCTGACCACAGGGATATAGAAAGTATTGCAGATGTTGTGGAAGTGAAGGGTTTCTTTCCAGCAGTCAGTGATAGTGTTGTGCCATCGACTTAGTCGGTAAACCTGCTTGTTAATTCTCAAGCATTTCAGCCTGTACATGATGTAGTTTGTCAGCCTGTCAATCAGTCAGTCAATACAGGTTGTATTTCAGATTAGATTGTCAATCACATTTGGTGATTTAATTAGTCAATCAATCTATTTAACTTTATTTACACTTGTGTCCCTCTGTACCCTGAGGGAACCGTCATTAAAGTTGAAGCTTAACCTTAATCCATAGAGGCTGCTGAAACTGACACACTCTGTCTGTCTGTCTGTCTGTCTGTCTAGCAGCTAGCCAAAGAGAGGCGGAGGCCACTAGTTGAATGTTGCTCATGTGATAATGCAACCTGTGGTGTAGCATTTATGCACACAAACAAATGTGTGTCATGGCATGGGAAGTGTATATTATGTGTGTATGTTCACTTATGCATGCCTTTTACTCATGTGCACGTGTGCAGCATCTCAGGCTGCACATTTGCACGCACGCACGTGTTTCTGTGTGTATCCCTGTGGGAAACACACTGTGAGTGTATGTTCCTCCGCGTAGCTCGCGAGCCCACCAGATCTAAGCCCAAGCAGAGCGGATAAAAGCCAGGCGCAGTTGTTTCCATATCAGAGAAACAGCTCTGCCGTGTGGACTAATCTCTTTCATATACAGTGTCGAGTGCAGAAATGCACACACACATAAAAAAAAGACACACGGGCCAGCTGCATGCATACGTAAACACAAATGTGCATAATGCTTGCACATCCTTATTCTCTCTCAGTGACACAGATATGGGAGCTTTCATATCTATCATTCACACCCTGAATCTTTCCCTCTTTTGGTTTGACACACACACACACACACACACACACACACACACACATCTTTCAGGATGTCTCTATGGGAATAAAAGCCTTAGCGTGGTTCTATGGCGCTGCTGAAACATTCTGCAGATTATCCTTTCCTGGCTCTCAGTCAGGCAGTGATATGGACACACACACACACGCAGTCACACACGTAGACATAAATATATGTGTACACACTTTTGCAACACAAGCAGTAATACAAATTCCATTTTTCACCCTCTCACCACAGACACACACACTAACTGAATCATTTCAGCACCGACAGATTTATCCCAGTCTATTTATAGCTCGATTCTATGTTTTATGACACATCCCTCAGTCTCACTGTACCACCGACTGTTTGGGCTGAAAAGAGGTTCTTTTTACCACAAGCTTTTCTCCTCCCAGGCATCTGTCAACACTTCCTGTATGTGTTAAATAGAAAATGAGCCGGACTCTGCAAAACATTTTTGTCTATTTTATTTTTGACATTTAGCTGATTTTAAGGCAGGTGTTATTCTCTAGTTGTTGACAGATGAAGCTGTTCAGTGTTTCACGAAACACAACCCAACACCTGACCACAGTTAGTGTCACCCAGCCGAAAGAGGTCACCATTGTCTATTGTCTGACGCTGAGTAGGTGTTTTTTGGGTCTTGTATGTCTTTATGTGTGTGCAAGAAAGAGACAGATGGAGACAGAAAACAAACCACACTGCAATATTGTGCTCAGGTCGGTTTACAAACTAACTGCATTTCATGAAATTGCATGAGAGCCTTTATTGCTGGTGTAGCAATAATGACATTTTAAATGCAATCTCATTTTTATATATGTGTTATATCAGAATGTCAGTTTTTTTTAGGTCTGATGTGATATTAGCCACAGTTTCATGCAATTCTATATTTTATCTGTTGTCGTCTTGGTTTTTAGATTTCTACGGTACAGACCACTGCGTTGGATAAACGTATCCATTATCTGTTGCTTACCCAGGTCTGGTCCTGGTGGCAGCAGGTTAAGCATGGTAGCAATGCCCCTGGTACTCCATACTCCTGCAGTACCCCTCACAAGACTCCCCCTGGGGTAACCTTTAATATAAGCCTTCTCCAAGTCTACAAAACATATATAGACTTGCAAAGTCAGGAATCCGCATTGCTCCTCCTGGATCTGAGGTTAGACATTAGCCTACTTTCCTGCACCCTTGCATAAGCTTTCTAATAGGGAGGCTGGGCTGTGTGGCACCCCGATATCCCCCCCCAAATAATGGCTCCTTTTAATAGGCAGCATATGTTAGTGAGGATCACTTATCACATGTATCCTCCTGTGGCTAACCGCTCAAAACACTGAGTCAGTTTTTCCCATGTGCTGGCTGCCATGAGAACATCACAGATGTACTACGGCAGGTTTATAAATTGTGCTGCCTGTGAAAAATCCATGGTGTGTAAATGACAATTGTTATCCATGAGTCATGGTCGTAAGCGGCTCTAAAAACTGATACATGATCAGAATTGAGCAGCGTCTGCGTGGTCCAAAAAAGCATTCTGGCCCCAGTGCTGACTGAACTTCTGTGTTTGTTGTTGTCGTCAAGGAAAGTTAGTCGTTGTTGTTGTCTGTACATAATAATGTGCAGAACCAGGTTGCAGTGAAACCAGTCCAAATACCAAACAAACTTCCTCCAGGGTTTTGTCTCTATTCCCATAATCCACCTCATCCCCAAAATGTTATACTTTTGACCCTTCGGCTGCCTCTGCGTCCTCTGCTTTTTCTATTGTTCTTCTTTCCACCAGATTAGAAAGAGGAAGGAGGGATTTAGATTGTGAGGTTAGCATGCAGGGATGTGTCAGTGTGTCTTATAAAAACCTGTGTGTTTGTGTATGTGTGGTGGGGACATAACCCATCACGTAGTGTGATGATTACTTTTATGTCTGTGCACCAGTATATTTACATTGACGCAGAGGTACTGGTGAACAGTCAGTGACCTTAACAAAGAAGATATGCTTATTTTACTATTTATATTATTATTTCTGTTTGGTTATATTAAGGTTAGTTGGCTTTTGTTGTCACATATTAAAGCACTACACTCGGGTAATGTCCAGAAATAACCACATGAAATGACGACATGCTGGAAAGCAGCTTAGTAAACATCAAGAGTCCAAATACAAATACCTGATCTGCTGGCTCAGAGCCCTTCACTTAAATGCAGAGGTAGTACACACACACACACACACACACAGGGCCATTGTACAGCCACCACTAGGAACAGTCTAATTCATCAGGAGAAGTCTGCCCAGTCGCTCGCTCCGCCCCCAACATCCTCTCCTCTGAGGAGCGTTCAGACAGCCACCAAAGTTCAAGGAAAGAAGCTCCAAACACCTTCCCTGGCCTGTGACACTATGGTGAAACTACGCCGCAGGTCGATTCATCCCCTGCGCGTAGGTTGTGAACATATATAAAGTGACTTCCGCTTTGAAGAAACCCGATTTGGCTTGAAGTGAAATTACAAACCGGGCCGATGCAGATTTGATCGACCACTGGACGATGAGGCGGTCGGACCGTCGCGCGCCTTTAACCGCTGATTTCCAAGACCCGCGAGACAATGTGGAAAGAGGAATATGATGTCCACTTCGACTTTTTGCTCCAAATCCTGTAAGTCTCATATTTCTGCTCATCAGGAATGGTTTTAAACTTTCACGTCCAGATGGGTGGGAACGTGAACGTTATGCTGCGTGGCAAAATGCAAATAGTGAGGTAGTAACGGAAAATCACTACAATACTTTTATAATATTTCTACAGAGACGTATCTATGATACCAAAATAGGGATATAAGGCACTTAAGCGGCATGTTCATCTGATATGGTATATTCCTATAGAGACTCAAATTGCCCGCTAATTACTTTTTTCAATAAACTTCTATTGTATCTTTATCAGGACCTATAATTTAAAATAGCATGTAGTAAATCATGGCTTATGAGATAGTCACAAGTGTACATGGCTCAGTACAGTAAAATGAGATGTTGAGGTCAGGGCTGCAATTAACAATTAGTTTCAGTATCAATAAATCAATTATTGTTTCGATATATCAACTCATTGACCATCACAAGTTCCCAGAGCTCAAGGTGATGTCTTTAAATCTCCAATGTCTCATCCTGTAATGTCCAACCTTCAACTGGAGAAACTGGAATCAGTGATTGATTTTTAAGGCATTTTTACTTAAATTGCTTTAATGATTCATAAATTCCATAATCTAAAAATGGATAATTGTTTCAACGCTAATTGTATAAATAACAGTAATAAATAAGTATTTGTAGATAGCTTACTCGAAGGATTCATTTCTCTAAACTGTTATTTTCATGACAGACTCTTTACCCAGCATGGCCTTCGTTGTTGACCCAACAGTGTCACTAATGGTGTGCAAAACTAAATGTAATGTGGATACACGGGTGTAACTTTGTCTGTTTTCATGTCTTGGTTGCATGTTTTAGATTCAGGAGTCCAATATTGCAAACGCAGATTTTTGAATAAGTGACACACACACACACACACACACACACACACAAAGAGTTCCTCTATGTGTGTATCTAAAGTACGTCTACTTCAGTCACTACCTGATTAAAGTGCACGAAAGTGAAAGAAAAGTTTGTGAAATAACAGTATTTCATTATCCAGTTAATCCCATAATTGTGGATTTCCCTGCTGAAAGATGCCGCTCAGACCCTCCCCTTCCCCCTCCTCACACCCACACACACACCTTACATGCAGACACACCTTGTAGGTGTGGGTACGGGCAGTACACAGCCAAAGAGATTAGCATGTGAGTCACTGGCATGCACCATCATGCTCTCTATCTCTGACACACTCGCTCACACACACACACACACACACACACACACACACACACACACAGACGGAGTGGTGGTCACAGTATGTGTGTCCTGAGGGTACAGAATTGTGCCTTTAGATAGACAAACAAGTTTGCTGTGTCCCACTTGGCCCTCAGTAAAACCAAATATCTTGGCACAAAAAGCCTGCGCAAGATATCTGACACTTCATGTTGTGTCTTCTTCTCTGTTATTTTGTGTATGTGTGTGAGTGTGTGTGTGTGTGTTGGTTCTATTATTGCCAGACAGCAGTGAATTGGGGGGGGGGCATCATTTTAGCCCAATGACTGATATGAGTTTGAATGATTTATGAGGCCTAGTGAATTAATATGGTCGGACAAGCAAAAGCAATTTCACTACAAACACCAGGCCAGATATTGTTTTGATGGATTACCACAGACTCATTTATTTTGGTGTGAGTATATATGTGTGTGTGTCTGTGTGTGTGTGTGTGTGTGTGTGTGTGTATGTCTTAAAGTGTGTGTAGGCATTTGTGTAATATGTATATATTTCTATCCACCCATTTTCCCATTTCCATCCACTTATCTGGGTCCCAGAGGGGGCTTCCTGCGACTTTCCCAGGCTAGGTGGGATATGTAATCCATTAAGCAGTTTGGGTCTGCCCCTTGGTCTTGTCCCTGTTGGACATGCATAGGCGACCTGCAGAGGGAGACGTACAGGAAGCGTTTTAATCAGATCCCCAAACCACCTCAACTGGCTACTTCTCCACAACAAAAAGCGGTGGTTTAACTCCATCCGGGTAAACAAACTCCCCACCCCGTCCCTACGGATGAGCCCAGCCACCCTGCAAATGAAGCTGCTTTCACCCATATCTGCAATCTTATCGTCATTCTTGGCAGCGATGCTCAGCCGCGATAAGGTGGAGTGTGCATGACCCGCCTCATCTTGATGCAGGGTTTGTGTGTCCCTGTGACCCTGGGACCTGTGTTGTTGGGGGCAATATGCTCCTTGTAGGATCTCCCAAAGGAAAGTCGGTCCAAGGTCAGGGGCCCGATGAAGAGTAATTCTTGGAGCCTAATGAATCAGCCAAGACAGGAGAGTGTAACCTTTCCTGGAGCAGGGAACTAGGGCCCTGTTGTAGAGGTCAGGTCGTGGGGTGTAGTGTGTAGTCAGCCAGTCAGCATTTGAAGGCAAGGGACTGCCTCCTGCATCCTCGCTGTGGAAACGGGTTGTTGATTGTGTGTTTTTGTTTATCTGTCAGACGTTTGTATCAGTCTGTTTGAGCAACGTTGTGTTTGACCGCTTTAATGCAGTCTTTACTTCTTCTTCTAGTACAGGACGCTTTGCTTCCGCTGTATCCATGGTAACTAGCAAATCCCTTTTTGACTACAGTGCGTAATGTATTGAATTTGTGAGGGTAATGCAATTGGGCTGATTCGATTATGCAAAAGAAACGTCTGAATCATCTGGCGAGAATGCTGACGGTGCCACGCAGATGCAAACAGACAGGAAATGAGGAAATGGCATTTAGACAGATGGAGGTGAACTTGTGCAGCCTCTTTCTTAAGGGATAAGACAGCGCTCGCTGTGTTCTGATAAATACAGCAAAAGAGTGCGATGTGTGCTTGTTCCTTTCAGCTACTAAAAGTTGTGCTACTTAGCTTGAATGCTAGATGTCCCCCGAGTGCATTACGGACACTGTAAGTAAGATGTGACGACAACGGCACTTTGATCAGAAAACGTCAATGAAGCCTTGAAAAGTTGCTTACTTCACAAGTGAGTGAAGTAGCAAAAATACCAAAATGTTTGAACCATCAGCGCTGAGTGGACAATACAAGTACAATAAAAAGGCTAATTAACTTCCCACTGATGGACTGTGGTAGCAAAGTATACAGCGCGATGCTGTGCAGTGGATACAGCCTAATGTCTTAATCAAACTACCCCAGTTAGTCATAAATAAGTAAGTAGGGCACTAATTAATACTCTGCATTGATTTTCTCGGTTCTCTGGGTGGAGTGTGAGGCCTTCGCCGGATTAGACTTCATCAAACTGTGTCCTTCAGCAAGGGATGGCCTGATCTCTTAGTGCTGAGTCTTCAAGCTGTCTTTTCTTTTTAGTTGAGTATGGTGTCATTTTATCTACAAGCATCATTTTCACCCAATAACATTCAATATATTTCAACGAGACAATACTGTACTGCAGTGTCAAAGCGAGCGATTATAACTTCAACGAGCGTTTGTCACTCAAGCAGCCTTTGCGAGTCATTACTTGAAACGGTGTGTTCACTCTTGTGTCTTCTACTGGAACTCATTTTATTTCCTTCAGGGGGGATTGAGTGCACTCAGAAACGCCCTGCTAATTTTCACACAGATACACCCATTCACAGCTGGGATAGACGGCCCATCATGGACAGGGAGCATGAGATGGACAATTTACTGTTTTGTTCCAGGGCTAGTTGATGCCAGAGAGAGCATTACTTGTTCTCTATGTTAAAATAAAAAATGAAATGCTCCCTTTGCTAACTTCCAGGCTACATTTGCCCGAAAAAGAGAAATAGAAAAGCAGA
The DNA here is from genome assembly GCA_036023655.1 of Nannoperca australis. NCBI lineage: Eukaryota > Metazoa > Chordata > Actinopteri > Centrarchiformes > Percichthyidae > Nannoperca > Nannoperca australis. The sequence continues at coordinate 27,530 of JAVQJD010022336.1, forward strand.
ATTGAGGTTTTAGTTTTTATATTGCAGCACTTCAAATTGTGTCTGGGATTAGTGGAGACTGGCAGCAGGTGAAAGCTGCTTTAACATCTTTAGATTCACTGCATTCAAGTGGGAAATAAAGTGACAGTGAAACTGGGTGAATGTCATAACAAGTCATTTAAACCTGATTTGAGTTTAGTTTGTTTGTACGTGGACATGTGTTTGTGTAATTGAGTTTTATGCTCAGCAGTTCGGTTCCTCCTGTCTGCTTTGAAGTGAGTGGGCGTGCAACAGCGGACATGTGTTCCATTCATTAACCTGGGCACCTGCTTGCGTGTCTGTTTGTGTGTGTTTGTGTGCGTATGTTATCCTCTCCTCCAGTGACGCCAACCTCACAGACGTGCTGTCTGACTCAGAGGAGTGCGATTTGGGCAGTCTGGAGCGTTTGGAGCGCGGCAGCACCGACACTCTGGCCAATGGCTGCAGAGCCGACTGTGAGGCCGCCAAGAGGCTGGCCAAGCGCCTCTATCACCTCGAGGGCTTCAAACGCTGTGATGTGGCCAGACACCTGGGCAAGAAGTGAGCACGCACGCACACACAGTAACACATGCACACACATGATGGCTGACAGACTGATAAATCACCAAAAACAGAGGAAAACATGTTTTTATAGTTACATTCAGTATTTGGACATAATGTACACACAGATGCACATGTAGGAATACCGTGTTGATTTATAAACACATAATTAAACCCGTCTGCACGAGCTTACTTTATTCTCAAAGCATTTCTAAAAGAGCATACTCTAATACTGTGCGTTCAAGAAAACATTCAAACGTCTTCAGTGCCTGACTTGATGTGCTGACGCTCTCTTTCCATCTCTCTGCAGTAATGAGTTCAGCCAGCTGGTGGCATCCGAGTACCTGAGTTTCTTTGACTTCTCCGGCCTGTCGCTGGATCGAGCCCTGAGGTAATGGCCAGTCAGCACGTGGAAGTGGTGTGTGTGTGTGTGTGTGTGTGTGTGTGTGTGTGTGTGTGTGTGTGTGTGTGTGTGTGTGTGTGTGTGTGTG
>JAVQJD010022343.1:0-16082 GCA_036023655.1 Nannoperca australis
TTCTGAATTTAATGCTCTTTTTCGATTTTGCCACTGGCAGCGATGTATTTATCTATAGCACTTGTGATTCATCACCAGCACTCATATTATTTGATACGAAATCTTGTTGTTTTCTCCCATGATTCTATGCACTTTATGTAAAGCTCTTATTTGGAAGTCGCTTTGGATAAAAGCGTCTGCTAAATGCCTAAATGTAATGTAATGTAATGTATACACCTTCAAATAAACATGCAACATTACATCAAGGATCATATACTATTAACATATTAACAAGAGTCTTCAGCCATGCTAGCAGCTCTCTGAGGCTGTACTTGAGACACATTGGTGCTTTGTGCTGAATACTAATGTCAGAATGCTAACATGTTCCCAATGACAATTCTAACACGCTTAGCACATATGGTGTTTAACTTGTTAACATTGTAGTTTAGTCAGCACTAAACACAAAGTACAGCTAATGCTGATGGGAATGTCATTAGTTTTTGTGTATTTGGTCATTTGGTCCAAAGTATTAGACAAATTAAAATTTGACATGTTGATGGCGCTGCATAAAACATCAGGAGTTCAACCAAGGATATCATCCTTCATCCTGAGGGGGACATGAATGTGTGTACCAAATGCCATGACAATCCATCCAATAGATGTTGAACTATTCTGCTATAAAACAAAAAAACAGTCCACCTTCATGGACTGAAGGTGGTTCACTAGATGATTCACCATCTAGGGACCATGAATGTTTGTACAGAATTTCATGGCAATTTATACAATAATTGTTGCGATATTTATGGCTGGACCAAAGTCATAGACCGACCACACGGCAGCCAAACATTGACATCCTTAGAGCCAAGCTGCTAGCATAGTTAAAAATATAATTTACACAAAATGTGAAAACCAGTAATCTCTGCTATGATTCTTAAATAACCCGAATCTCAAAACAGATAGATTTTACAAACTGTTTTGTTTCTGTTGATTCCTACAGAGTGAGAATTGTCCACCTGCGTGCATCTCCTGCTCATTACAGAAACACACTGAGCATCAGAGCTCAACTCTTGAGTGAAAAAACTTAAAATTATTTTTCTTTGGTTCAATCATATAAATAATGAGATAAGTCTTTCTTCTAAGTCTGCATGAACATGCCATTGACAACAGATGGCATTGTGGGTAATGCTGCCATCAACACCTCTACATGTAAATAAGTGAAGCTCTGTGCCTTTACATTTCCAAGATTGCAAAGTTCGCCCTGGGAAGAGTCTGGGAGCATAGTAGGTGGGAATAAATCTTCACAGGAAGTAGGTCATGTCAACAAGTGTTTATTTTATAAAAGTAGCATTTTATAATTCAACGCAGTTTTAAAAAGCAAAGCACCATTTTTTATATGCATTGCTTCAAGACACAAAAACACATATAGGTGACTTACCCATGATGCTGTCAGTGCCATTGGTGGGGGCGGTGCAAGAGGCGGTGCTGTAGTGATTGCCCCCGCCACCGCTTCCACTCCCGCTCCCTCCCCCTCGGTGGAAGCTGGACATCGGAGGAAGGCTGGAGCTGATATCTGCAGACGAGTGCGACGGGTAGCTCTGCTGAGAGACGGACATAACATAATGGAACTTTAACAAGAAAACTAGTGCACAACAGAATAAAAATAAAAGGCAGTTATAATAATCATAAAGCCTTTATTAGTTAATTACACCAAGCTCTTATTAGTTTGAAATAACTACTATCTAATGACCTTTCACCAACTTCACATTTGTGCACAATTTATAAATGTATGTCATGTGTCATGTAATACATTTTTTACTATATAGTATATAGATAGCTCCTGTAGTTAGCTTGCTTTGCAAAAAAACAGCAGAATGTACTTTCATCTTTCTTGCATGTATTTATTGTGTGGTTTAAACTTAAACTTAAAAACAAAGTGAAATTGAATCAGCTCAGGTATGGAATATCATGAAAAGTCATGGAATTTAAAGGGAAACCTGGATAAACTGACAACCGCTTTGGTTGTCAGTAATTTTGCCCGTGTTTATGTATGTACAACCTGTACAGACCCCAGTGTTTGTATACAATATGATTGACAGCTCCGCTTACCAATCTGTCGTGAGGGTGAATCCCACAGTAGGAGGAGCTCTGGGAGGGGCCGTGGGCCGAGTTCCCGCCCGCCAGCATGCTGCTGTGGTAACCCTGCTGGCCCATACTGCTACTACTGCTGCTCCAGGGATCGCCACTGTGGTGACCGTCTGGTAGAGAGACACAGAGGGAGACAGAGGCGCATGTGATGTGCTGTATGCTGGTTACATCTCTGTGTTCAAAATATACAGAGGTATCTCTGCTGTTAAACCTTCCTGTGACTCACTCGGCTTAGTTATCTGACACACATTAACCGGATTTCAGAAAATATCATATGAGACACTTGATTTTCTTTTAGGAATAATCTGGTTAACACAGAAACTGTGTGTGTGTTAACATGACAGACACCCAGGTGAGAGAGAAAAAGAGTCTGATCATTTGCTGACAGTAGTCAATAGACAGACTGGAACCACGTCCTCATACATTAACAACAGAATAGATCGTTTCCCAATAATTCTCAAAGCGACATATATGACTGTTGGAGAGTGTGACCCTTCAGATCTAAGAAGTCATATCTATGTCATCACAAAGTTCAAAATGTACTCTTAGTATAATGGTCATCACTGAACGTCACAAACAAAGTTCTGGTCAAAAGTTGAACTAACTTTGTACATCAGCTGCTGAAGGTATATAAAACTCCTGGTAACCATAGCAACAATACTTCTGGTTCATTCAACTCTCTCAACATCTCAACTTTGTCCATTGTTTTTATAGGACTGATTAACAACTAATGAAATGTATTTTGGTATAAGAACTTTTAGCTCAAGCTCATTTCGTTTGTGGTCCAGTATCCACAATGAACCCAGAAATCCACTGCAAGGAGTGTGTGTGTGTGTGTGTGTGTGTGTGTGTGTGTGCGTGTGTGCATGAGTACCTGGCATGAAGAATGAGCTTGGGAAGCCAGAGCTGGGAGGTTTGGAGGATGGATAACCCGGTGAGTCCCTGTTGTAGTCGGCTGTACTGGCAGATGGAGCGTACACCTGCAACACAAATACAGAAACACATGTCATTCAGAAGTCTGCATTCCCATCAAAATACAAGAACTCTCGTCAAAAGCTCACATTCAAACACAAACCTGCCAGAAACTTCCATTCTCTCATTTTCCTCTTTGAGGCTCAGCAGGAATCAGCTTCAGACATACGTCATTTCCACTAAGTTGTATCACATGACTGACATTTCTCTCCTTAACACAGGAGTACTGAGCGCAAGGTTTACAACAATCAACATCAACCCTTCCTACACCCGACTGGATGAACACACCACCTTCTGAGCTGTCAATGGTATTTACTGTTGATTTACAAACTGGAAAAATATGGCAGCTACACTGAGAACTTTGTCTAACTTCCACTACAATCTGGTTTTTAATAAAACACAATTATTTACACTTAGCCTACTTATTTTGGTTGGAAGAATTTATATTTTTACTTATAGGCCAAGCATATATGCAGCAAGAAATATAACACAGTTTATAACAAATACAACAGACACAAGGCATTTTCTGTCACGCCTCTTCTCACTCAAACTAGTTTGAGGACCACAAGAGGAACAAAGCAGTGACTTTCTTAGCGACTCCTCTCAGCAGCAGCAGCGTTGCAGCAGTCATGCTGCAAACATGCAGTAAAACGTGAGACTGCAAGCAGAACCAGCAGCCTGTGAACACTCCAAACAGGTGACGTCCTCAGCAACACAGCGGCTGCATGAGAACACAATGCCTGTGTTTGGTCATGCCTTCAACTGGGGGTCCCCACAGCATGCCTGTATTATGTGTGTGTGTGTGTGTGTGTGTGTGTGTGTGCGCATAGCGTGCGAACACTCAGCCATGACGCTAGCTTGCACTGCATGACGCAAACCCTGGAACAGCTGTTGAAAGCGCCCTTCTCTCTCTGTCTCTCCCACTGATTCACATCAAAATGAAAAGCCGCTCCACAGCTACACCTAATCTACCTCGACCCCCTAAAAAAGACATGGGTTGCTTAGTTAACTTTAGAGTATTTGCATATGGATGGAACACAGATGTGATGAAACACAGACAGAGGAAACAAAAGAACAAGATGGGGAAAAAACACTTGGGGGCATTATAAAAAACATCATCTCACTTCCCACACTCCCTGAGAGAAATTATTAAAAGCAGAAACAGCTCAAAACAGTTTCTGTCAAACAAAACCCCCACTTTTTTCAGATCACTATGAGCTCACTGATTGGCTGGCTCTTACTCTTGAGGGGATACACTGGCACTGATTTCCTTTGCATTACTGTCCTGTACTTTCAAAGGTTAAATGATCTTTTTGATCATGCAGAGACTGTAAGAAGGAATCTCAGAGACTCTTGACACATTCAACCTGACTAACTGGCAGTCATACTGTGCACAGGTGTGAAAAAGAAGAGAAATAAGCTGATAGATGATGGCTGCATTCAATTCCACATTAGGAGTGGTCTTCCCTTGATGTCTTTGCTTTAGTAAGCCCCCTGCTGATGAACTTTGCAACACACAAAAAGTGAGCCCCTCTGGTTCTCAGGAAAGGAACAAGGGATTAAACGAGGATGAGTTTTAGCCTGGGTGTAGTTACTTTCACAGTGGCACAGCTGGTATTCAACTCACTAGGAACTGTGACTACCTGCCTGGTACCTGTACATTATGTTTGGTTTCGTTCATATACAGTATGTTTTACTTTGATAAATAATTACCTTATCATAGTTGCCATGTGTGGTATTGTAGAAAACAAGACTTAAAAACGTCGATACTGAACATAAAAAAACATTATTGTACACAGGTTGTATTGAACACAATTATCCAGTATCTACTATAAGGTTGCCGTGCCGCTTTGTCTTTTTATTTCGAGCATCCTTTAGTTTCTATACATTTCTGTATGTTAGAATCTCATTCAAATGTAATGTAATGCGAACTGAAAAATGAATATGTGCTTCAACTGCAGTGCCTTGTAATGATAGTGGGTCAGACAAATTAAAGCAGACTTGATGTTCAGTGTGGTGGATTGCACAACTCAAGTAAGTTTCAACACATTTCAACCAATAGCTGCCTGGAATGGTAGAGGAAATACATCCAATACATAAAAATATACAGCATTCATTTGAAAATACTCACTAAAAGTCAACATAGATTGTAAATTTAGTCCTTTATTCCCCTGCCACTAATGACGCAGTTGACTTCAATCACTCCGTGTGTTCTGTAAAGCTTTCTAAAATTTGAAAATATACTTATAGTCTTATTTGTTTTGTTTAAAAAAAACATTTTTGTATTTGGTTTTTGTGTTATACACCAATGGCTGCCTTGTATTATCCCTACCAATACTAACTGGATTACTTATGATTATGTGTATATAGCATTTATATTTATATACTTTTTTCTTTCATAATCGTAATTGTGCTTTGGCAACACATGTCAACTGTCACGCCAATAAAGCCTAGTGAAGTGAAGAGAAACAGCGAAATTGCTTCCGTCAAGTAAAAGCTGTGTTCCAGGGCATAGCTTTGTGTCCACTCTATTTACTTCCTGAAGACGCCGACACAGCGATGAAAGCCACAACAATCAGGATGTCTGAGGAGCAGGGAACACTGGGAACTGTAGGAATGAAAGGCTGAGGTTAGGAAACAACCACCAACACCCCACCACCACCATTACAACCACAAACCAATGCACACACTTAAATACACAGATGTAAGGAGCTAAGACAAGCTAATCAGCTGAGAGCGATTGGTACCTTCCCACAATGCACCTTGCAGGAGTTTAAAGGATCCCAATCCTTCAATCTCTGCGCCCGCTCACACACACACACACACACACACACAGTGTCTGTAGATGTCATTAGAGCAAAACTAAAATCCCCTCAAACATCCTCCTCCTCCTCCTCCTCCTCTTCCCCTCTGAGAACTGAGTTTGTATTCTGATGATAAAACCACATTTATTGACCCAAAGCCTGTACAAGGAAATGCGCGCACACACACAAACACACACACACACACACACACACATGTCCTGTTAAAAATATTTAGATTTATGTCTCATGTCGTACAGGCATATTTTCCCATTTACTGTGTTGTAAGGCTGGAGACAAAAGACTGTGATTTGTGTGTGTATGTGTATTTATGTAAGAGTGTCACTGCATGTTTGTGTGTGTGTGTATGTGTGTGTTACAGACAGACAGAAACAGGTGCAGAGTGTGTTTAAGTCTGAGGAATGCACAGAGACACAATAACAACCTCACTTCCTGCAGCCTGTGACACACACACACACACACACAGCAGTATCAGTATTCCCACAGTTAGTGAACGGACCTCGAGCCAATCAGAGAAACCCTGGACAGTTCTGTCATTTCACTGACAACTGGCAAACCACAAACCAGAGAAAAATAACGTGAACCACAAGTGTATCAATAACCATTAAATGTTGCTATGTTCCATAACATGTCTCAGTTGGGTATTATGACTTGCTTCTGTCAAAATAAACTCTGTGAATGTAATCACTTTAGAGTAGACCGAAAATATTAGGATTTATTATAATAGACACGGAACAGAAACCAGTCCAACCAGATCTCTGTGCCACAACAGAAACACAGTGGAAACCATCAGAACTAGTTCTGTATGATATTGGAGCCACATGAAAACCAGTGGAACCACATCTGCAAAGTAATAATGTGACAAGCTGTCAAAACTGTTCTGTGACAGAAACCAGTGGTACCAGTAGTGTAAAACTGTGATCTGTACCACAATAGAAACACAAAGATAATAATTCATCTTTTTGTAATGATACACACATAACAGAACTCAATGGAACCATCTCTTCATCATTGAACCATTCGAACCAGTTCTGTTAGACTATGATCCGTGCCACAGTGGAACAACAGAAACCAGGTCTTCGTACCACTTGTAGATTTCTGATCTGTAACTAAGTAGAATCAGAACAAAACTGCTCAAACACTTATCTGATCCACAACAGAAACCAGTCAAACCAGTTCTCTGTTCAATTATAGAAACAGTACAGGTACAGTTTCCTGTACCACAACATCCTGTATCTGTGTAATGACCCAACAACCCTTTGTACAGTAACTACATTGAATGGAAATGTATTGAAGCAGTTCGGAAACCTATGATCTATATTACAATGGAAAAAATATAAACCTCTCCTTACAATAACCACAATCCAGTCATGCGGAGACTAGCGTAAAATCATATGTACTGCAGTAGAAACAGAACAGAAGCCACTCAAACATTACATTACATTTAGGCATTTAGCAGACGCTTTTATCCAAAGCGACTTCCAAGTGGGGAGGTGACCGGGGGAGTTGGGGGTTGAACACATGACCTGCTGGTTGGTGGGCGCCAGCTGTACCTCTCAGCTGTACCTCTCAGCCAACACACCCACAAACCAGTTCTCTGTGCCGTAGTAGAAAGATGTGCTTTTGTACACAACCTATTGTGCACCAAAGCACATAGAAGCAAGTCAAACCAGTCTAGTGTGGAACTTGAGAAACACAATAAAAACTGGTAAACGTGATTCCCTGCATAGAACCATAATGCAAACCAGTTGAACCTGTTGTTTTGCAGAACAATAACAGACACTCCTAATAGAAACCAGCGGACCCTGTTGTGTAAAATGACCAGCACAGTAGATCCCCTGGTAGAATCTAGTAGAAACCGTTGTGTAACCTCCCGCTATGTCGTGATGTTTGAGAGAATCTTCACAGAACACAAAACATCACAGATTTCATCAAAGCATCGCCCGCGGCAACAAGACGGGAGAATAAAGACACATTCCACTGAAAACTGATTCCTCATGGAGCTAACAACACACACAGACACACACAAAATGTATTCAGAGCAACCAGCTGTGCAACTCACTGACCTGAACCACAGGTACAAACACAACAGAAATAGCAGCTGAACTTAAATTACTGAAAGAGAATTAGTAGTCCGCATGCTGTACTGATGGCTCGTAAAGCAGTTCATTTAATAGAGGAGCACCTGTAAATGTTTTTTGGGAAGTTAGCGTTCTACACTCTTACTTATCGTCTACGAAAATAGTAGCATAGAAAATAAATCCAAAAGATGTCCAAAGAATTGACAAGTACCCAAACTGACAAACGTCTTTAATCTGATCGACAGTCAGGAAAACCAAAAAGCAAAACCAGCGATGGAAATGTTGCTGGGTCCTTAAAAGGAGAATGGAAAGATATGGAAAAAACAATACATGGAACAAAGTGAAATGCTAAAAGTTGGATGCAGATAAAAAAGACAGTAAACGGAAACAAAAGAGAGAAAAATGGAAAGAGAGTAGAGAAAGAAAGACAAGAACAAAAAGGAGGCTTTTGTCTGTGTTTAGTGTTTGATGCTTCTTCTCTCCATTACTGACTCCAAATGTGGGAAGCATCTGTTCAACCTCTCTGTCTCTCTTTCTCCTTCAGCTCCCCTGCATTGACAAAAAGGAGGGATGGATGAGAAAGAGGAGAAGGAAGAAGAGAAAATGAGCACCTCCTGCTCTTCCTCGGCTGCTTCCTCAGTACTTATGAGTTATGTGTATGCAAAATAAAAAAAATATTTCAATTACTGGGATCTGTCATTTTTGGTGCCATTTGATTTCATTTTATAAAAATAAGATGTTTGCATATTGTACATCGTAATTAACATTATGTGATGCATAAGCGGTAACTGGACGTTCAAAAAAATGGTAATGTTTCCTGATCAATCTGTGGAGAACATGATGTGGCAAGACAGGCTTCACAAGAACAAGAATACAGGCTGCAGCCATGCTAGCAGCTCTGTCAGGCTGTACTCAGGCACAGTGAGCTATATGCTAATGTTAGCTGATGTTTTATCATGTTCACCATATTTGTTTAGCAAGTTAGCATGCTAACATTTGCTAACTTAAACACAAAGAACATCTGAGGAACAGCGTAAATGGCAATGCATCCAATAATTGTTGAGATTTTTCAGTCAGGACCAAATTGGTGGACCTACAGACCAGCATCTCTTGCAGTCTGTATGTGTGAACACAAATTTCCAAATAATGACCCTGCTAGCTACCTAGCGCAAAATCAGCGAGCGAGTGGGCGTGTTGATGACGTTGCAGCGAGTCAAAGTCTAGCTGCTTCGTACTTTTTTCTGCTTGCCTGTGTATTGCTTCCACTATTTTCGTTGATATTGCAGATATGTCCAAATACACCAAATACCAGATACATCTTTAAAGATGAGTCGTCCTCCTCCTCCTCCTCCTCCACCCTGGCGCCACCCCTCGCCTTAACCAGACTGAGTATTTCCAGTAGGTGAGAAAAATGTCTGACACGATCGATCTCCTTTGTGTGCTACATGTGTGGAAGGACACCTCCAGACAACGTCCGGTCAGGGCATATGAGAAAACAGCTATAGAGCTGGAGGATCAGAAAACGTTCATGTTATTGGAGTACGTGCTGGAGATTAAGCTTAGCAACAAAGTTAGCCAACAACTTTTGGCTTCAACAGGATATGCCCACATCTGGCTGCTAGGCCCCCTTCTTTCACTGTCAAGACTTTCAGACCAGTGATAGAGCTCACGGAAGCAGCCTGGCAAGGCCAGAGCCAGATGAGATCACGCGTCACTTCCAGACCAAATGTACACATGTGGTACAAACCGACTAACCTGAGAGCGAGCTAATTTGTGCTTGCTGAAATATCAACACTCAATTCTTACTTCAACTATGCTCATGATTCTGGCTCTCAAATCTTGACTTGCAGGTTGATGATTAGGTTTTGTTCTTGCTTTTTAGTTTTGCCATTAATACAATGAGCAAGAAACAAGTCAGAATTCTGCTCCAATAAGGACATAAAATGTCTTTCTCTCTCTCTGCCTCCTGCTATCCTTCTCTCTCTCTCTCTCTCTCTCTCTCTCTCTCTCTCTCTCTCTCTTACACACACACACACACACACACACACACACACACACACACAAGCTTACTACGCTTCATCCAAAGCAGATGTGCTGGAATGTGAACACTCAAAGGAGCAGTCACGGAACCTCTTGACACACACACACACACACACACACAAATATACACACACATACACACACACACACACACACACACACACATGCACACATACATACACACACACACACACACACACACACACACATGCGCATACACAGTCGGCTGCACCTGTGCCTGTCCAATTTTTTCTCTCTTTGTTTCACTCTCTCCCTCCTCCTCCTCCTCCTCCTCCTCTCTCATTTCTGAGAGGCTGGTTTCACTTTCATCTCGTCTTTATTCACCTTCACACACACAGTTTAACACCACAGGAAGCAAAAACAATAGAGGAGATACAACTCAACATACAATACACACATTTTTAATAATTAATGAATCACTGAAGCCATTTATCATGTCAAACAATCTTTGATTCAAGCTTCTCAAAAGTAATGATCTGCTACTTTTCTCTGTTACAGTGTAACAGTATAATATAGAAATAATTACCAACATCCATCTATCCATCTACTGTATTTATCCTGTCTCATTTCCCTCCTCTCTCCACCTGTAGACGCGCTTGTTTCATCTCCATTTACCACTCACGCTGCTGCGCTCTGAGCCCGTCCGGAGGCAGATGTGGGAAAGCAAATCAAACGCTCTGCAGACTGATCAAACATATTTTGGGGGTTTCTGTTTTTTAGATGTATTTTTATAGCGGAGATCTGAGCCGCGGCCTCGGAATCCTCTGAAGGTTAATTATGTTCCTGATTCAAAACACATGGAGGGAAAAACTGCATGTGAGTGTGTGTGTGAGAAAGCGGAAGGAAATCCCACCCACCACCTCCGAGCCAAGCCCTTTATTCTACCAACCTGCAATTGCACTAATGTGAACCAGATGTACACACACACAAACACACACACACACACACACACACACACACACACAGTTCTGAGCATGGCTGCCTAATGTACTCCATATGATGCAGTACAGAGAGAGAGAGAGAGAGAGAGAGAGAGAGAGAGAGAGAAAGATTGGGGGAAAAGCAGAGGGAGGAAAATAATTAGATAAATAAAGACAAACATATAAAGAGAAAGATTATGAAAAAGAAAGTGAGGTGGGAAGAAAAAATAAGATAGAAGGAATAAATATGAAAAAGGAAAACAGAAAAAGGAAAAGAATGAGAGGAATGAAGAGATTAAAAAAGAGCTATATAACAAGAATAGTCTGGACAAAGTAAAGAAAGAAAGACTAAATGCAAGTAAGACTGACAAAAAAGATGAGAATGACAAATTACAAAGGAGAGACATTTGAATCTAAAAAATGAAAGAAAACCCAAAAAGACAGAAAAAAGATAGAGAAATAGAGATTATGTATTTTGAAAAGCATCACTCCAAAGAAACCAAATAATTATTCAAATAATTAAAAACAGTAAACAAATAAAACAAAGACATACAGAAAAGGAGAAATAGAAAGTAATACACACACACACACCTGCAAAAATACTTGTGTGTAATTGAAAACATGTAGAGCCTTCACACACTCACAGTGAGTTTCATGGACCGAAACACATTCTTCAATTCACTTGTAACTGAACACACACACACACACACACTCCCTGTGGAGCTCAGGCTTCCTGTGGCTTGATTAGAGCCCCCTATGTGAAGACAAGTGGACTCAGCATGTGTGTGTGTGTGTGTGTGTGTGTGTGTGTGTGTTTCTTAGCATGGTGCACCTGTGACTGAAGGGGGGTCGAGTTACTCAGACAGAAAACACTGGGGGGCCGTGCAAAGAGAGAGAGAGTAAAGAGAGAGGTGTGTGACACATGAGTGAGTGTGAGCGTCTGTGAATTGTTTCACATTAAAAAAGTGTGTGTGTGTGACTGAAGAATGAGGAGTGTGTAACTGAGAACAGGAAGAAGATGAATTGGTCAGTGTGTGTGTGTGTGTGTGGGTAGAAGAATACACACACACACACACACACACACACACAAAGATTTGTATATCTATACAAATGTCTCCTCTCCTATTCCCTCCTCTCCTCTCTTCTCTTCTCTTTTCCCAACTCCCGTTTCCTCCTCTTCTCTCTTCCTTTCCCATTTCCTCCTCTCCTCTCCTCTCTTGTTCCTTCCTCTCCTCTCTTCCTCTCCTGTTTCCTCCTCTCATCTTCTCTCTTGTTCCCTCCTCTCATGTTTCCTTCTTTCATTTCCTCTTGTGATTCCCTCCTCTTTTGTTCCCTCCTTTCCTCTCATCTTCTCCTGTTTCCTCCTCTCTTATTCTCTTGTGTTCCCTCCTCTCCTCTCTTTTCCTTAATTATTTCCTCCTCTCCTCTCCTCTCCTCTCCTCTCATTTCCACCTCTCCTCCCTTGTTCTCTCCTCCCTCAGGCAGCAGACTGTTTATCTATTATTTACTGGTTTTCTCCATCAGCAGTAACCCAGTTAGCAGCTCTTCTTCTCTTCAGCCACACTGCTGAAGTTTTTGCTGTGAGTTTTTCATGGATGTCTGACCTTTTTATACTTGATTTGTTGACCTCAGTCTGTGACCCTCAGTGAGTCAAACCGCTGACTAAACTTCAGCTTCGTCAACAGCACAACCAACAGCAAGGATGTTGTGTTATGTTTTTGCTCAGTTCTAGTGTGGTTTCCAGGAAAATAAGGTCAGACACAGTCTGTTTTGACTTGAGCATTCAAAACTTAAAATGTCACATTTTATAGAGCTAGAAAGAGTCCTGAACCACAAAGACCAGAATCCACTGGAAAGCAACAGTATGGAGGAGAACAGAATTAAGAGTCCAACCAACATTGAAAATTGTTCTTCACACTCGTTAAATTAATATATAAACAGGACGATGTGATATCATGCAAAGATACTCATGTCTTACTACAACCTACAATTAAAATATAGAAAATCCAAAACAGGTGAAGGTATCAAAAAATAGAAATATTTCCATTTTCAACTTTTTGGGAAAAGCTTACTGAACATTTATAGATTTTTTCATTCCACAGCTAATTCGGTAGAGCTAGGGAAAAGAAAGAAAGAAAAATAAGTTAATCGAAGGCACGGTAAATGTATAAAGAAAAAGTTGGTGAAAAAAACAGTGAGACAAAAAAGAAAGTGAGGAGTTCAAGAAGCCACCTCTGCACACAAAAAAAGTGAAATCACAAATTAAAGAAAAAATAAACAAATCAGTGAAAATAAAGTCAAGAAAAGCAAGAAGAAGAATCAGCAGACGGTCCGGTTGTGTGGCTTGTTTACACTGCGGCCTGTAAATTAATTCAAGATGGCGTCTGGTCTCGCTAGGAGCCACAACATCAAAGAATCAGACAGCCGGTGAAGTCACTGCACTTTAATTGACCACTAATTACACTGAATTAACTCTAAGACTGTGTGTGCAGTGTGGGTGCGTCCTGTGGCCTTGTCTATGTATTTTAGAGTGGACTGAATCTGTAACTATGAGTCTAACTGTATATACAGTGTGTGTGTTTGTGTGTGTGTGTGTGTGTTTTCAACTGGATTTATCAGCTGGTCAGAATTTACTTCTGAGAATGTAAAATAACTTTCACTAATCTGAGTTGTTCTTTTCATTTCCCTGACATCTTCATCTCCGTCCATCCCCAGTAAAGGGGTGTTGGTTTCACAGCAAGGAGCCTCCCTGCAGTCACGCTGCCTGAGTCTGAATTTAACACACCCTCACGAAAAAGGATTAGACCCAAAAACTGGAGCAGCTCATGAGGTAGAACGACAATGACTGCTCTCTCTCTCTCTCTCTCTCTCTCTCTCTCTCTCTCTCTCTCTCTCTCTCTCTCTCTCTCTCTCTCACACACACACATACACACACACACACACTTACACTATATATTGTTTTTCTTCTGTTTAATTGATTTAGGAAGAAATGGCCCTGATGTTCAATTGTCCACCAACTTATAAATATTTTGTTAGCATTTGGATTTTGACTCATTAGCTAAAATTCCAAGATGCTGCTAACCTAAAAAATATATATGTATATTCAGTGTATTTTCTCCACCAAATTCGCTCTAGTTCCTGAAGTGGTTCCATTCAGGATTCTCGGAACCTTGGTGCTGTCTAGTGGACCAGCCCACGTTCCCACCCGTTTTGAGAGGAACAACTGTTATCAAGGACGCATTTGGTCAAAATGTTCAGAGCAGTGCAAAATTAAATGTGCAAATTGGAACAGTGTGTTCCATGTTGGTGGAAAACGAGAAAGAGAGGTGGATGGTGGTTCAGAGGTCTGGATCCAGGCTATCAGTAAATAACAACAATACTGTTGTGAAGAGAACAGAGCATTCTGGATTCCATTTCTGGACCTGATTGGAACGATTTCAGAACCAAAAGCAGGATATTCTCACAGCGACAGCCTATTTGGAATCAATTATGAACTCAGCAGAACAAAAACCAGGAGCAACAGCACATTCTTTGATGTGACCAGTTCACTTCTGGAGTCAAAGTGTTCTAGACTAGACACACTAACATCAAAGCACACACAAACCTTCACACACTTCCAGTCTCACATGTGTAGTTAAGTTTCTTTTGCTATTTCCCAGATTTTTATGAATTGTACCTTTTATTTTATCTTATTTTATTTATTTATGATTATTATTATTATTATTGATTTAATATCATTATTACCTGATGCAATATTATCATTGTTACATTCATGCTAATAAAGCAAATGTAATTGAATTTAAACTGTCAACTACTTGCAATGCACCGGCCTGCAATGTTCTGAAACCTGCCAGTTTACAACAATGCGACTAGACGAAACTGTGTATCATTTCCATAAAAACAACTCTCTGTACTTATTTTCTAACTGCTGGCTTTTCAGGCATTCTTTTGTAACTGGATTTAATTTGTAGTGTCTTCAATTAAATTCAGTTGAATTTGATTGAAATTATAACAGACATTATCTCAGAGCACTTTACATATTGAGCAGATCTAGACCATACTCTTTGTAATATCATTCTCACAGACCCAACAATTCCCACCCATGAGGAAGCACTATGCAACAGCGGCAAGAAAAAGCTCCATTTTAACAGGCAGAACCAGGCTCTGTGTGGGTGGTCATCTGCCTCGACTGGTTGGGTTGAAAGAGAAAGAGAGAGGGGGTCTTAAAATATGAATTAGGATAGTGATAGTGAGTTACTCGCTACAGTAGAATTTCTACTATTGATGAAACGCTAAAAACATTTTTTTTTAACTAGAGGATCGATTTGACCAGCTGATGTCACTACAGGCTGATTGGCTGTTGAAACAGGTGACGTGCCTAACATTCTGAAACCAGCCACTTGCAACTTGACAGGCTGAGTCGCAGGCGACGCCATCAGCTGAGATGAACCAGTTTACACCGCTGCGACTTTTCACTAAAATGGTTTCATCTTGTTGTGAATCTTTGGCCTGAACTGGCCTTAAGAGGTATTGAGTGCATATAGGAACATCACAGAATATTTTGGTTTGCTACCAAATGCTGCCATCACTTATCAAGTAAACGTACATGTCATATTAAGTATTTAAACAAAGAGGTGATGCTGTCGTTTTTCTGGTGAGGACATTTTCAAATGAATAAAGTGGAGACAAAAGACAACAGAAAGAACAAAACCAAAAGAGCAAAGAGGAATAAACAGAGAAATTATCAATTTACACCTCAATGACAAGAAAAAGTGATTTTTCCATCTCCTACAAAGTGATCTAAATCAATCATTTGTCGATCAATAATCAATACTGCAGCTTATCTGTATGTTCTGTTTCTTCCTTTTACAAATGTTTCATACAGACTGATGAGCTGTGTCTCTACAACGCATCAAACTAATCCACTGTGTGTGTGTGTGTGTGCGTGTGTGTGTGTGTGTGCATGTGTGCATGTGTGTGTGCGTGTGCGTGTGATGCCAGCTTTCTCATGGCATCCTGTGGTTCAAAATAGTCTCTCTCTCTCTCACCCTCCTCTTCCTGAGCTTTTTACTTTGAAAATATCAGCAGGACAGCGGCCTGAT
>JAVQJD010022348.1:0-20320 GCA_036023655.1 Nannoperca australis
CACACACACACACACACACACACACACACACACACACACACACACACACACACACACACAAAACTAAAAGATACGCACACCTTACTGAAAGGTGGTAGTTTGACATGTGTACAAGTGTATTATTGTCCACTTGCAGAGGCACAAATTGTAGTACAAGCAATGCAACTAATGCATAATTTTAGTTGATTAATCAAAAATCATTTTAATTGATTTATTTTCAAAATTAGGAATATAAACACGGGGATCATTCTCAAAGGAATACAATATGTAACATTTGTGCCAACTCTACAACTCCTACCAATACTAATACTTCCTCTCTAACCTTTACATATCACTCGTATCTATAAGTTACTTGGTTATAACTATAATAAGTCTAAACTATTCATTTATTTATTCAACATTGTTTAGCTGCCACAACTCTCATGTCTTTCTGAAAACTTATTTTAATACTGGTAATTAAAGGTAACCTGGGCAGAGCTATGGAACAGTTTTTGTGGGTCCCCATTTTGTTTACACGTGCATGCAGGGAATGCGGTACACATTCCTGCCAATGGTTTCCCACTATTCCACTGATCAACATGTGGCAGTAATGCATGAAGAAACGCAACAATATGCTGGCAAAGGCAAGAAAGAAGAAGACTGCTAGAAAACAGTAAATCAGCTTTGCAAATGTTTTATAAGGAAGGAAATACATTCATCATGTTTGTTAGAGCTTAAGGATACACAGAGTGGGTTTTGGTGAGTAACATTGAATGTCAACATAACTTTTGTTTGTTTATAGACCCCACAGGGCCCGTTTAAACGCTCCTGACACACAATAGTTTCCAAACAATGCACGTAAATAGAAAATATTCTGTGGAAAAGTTGGTTTAGAAATACATTTTATCAGACTTCGGTTTCCAATTATTGTGTCTTGTGTTTTTTGTCTATATTTGAAATGCTGAATCTATGTGTTAAGTAGAATAAATACAAAATATAATGACAGAACCTCCAAATACCACTGAAGTAGAGAGCTGTCGCGAAGAGAGCTTGTTTGGTAATGTACTCACATCTGTCAGTCTGTCTCTGGAGCTGCTCCTCATGGAAGGCTTGGATCCTCCGCTTACACTCTCACTGTCGCTGTCCTTACAGTTGTTCTGCCCTGGTTTCAGCTGCCAAACACAACACACAAAGAGACCAAAGGTTAACAACATGAAGTAAAACTGTTAACACAGCAGTTTAGAGCTTTACATGGATAACACTGGCTGGGGAAGGCATCCCACAGAAATCGGTTCATGAATATGTGAGAACTGGCAGGAGCTGCGGCGCTGTCTCTGTAAATCTGTCATGTTTCTGAGCCTATTCAGCCGCCATCACTCCGCTTGCCAATGACAGACGCCATCTGATCTCGCAGTATGAAACTCCACTCAGCCCATGAAATAGAGAACCGGGACAAAGACCCCTCCAGAACCTTTAAATGGAGCCACTATCCTTTCCAAGCAGACACCACATGCTGAGGCAGCAGGAGCTCAGCAACCTCTAGACACTCTGTTTGAGATGCAGAAAAATGACAAGAATAAAGAGGACGATGTGCCAAACCATGAGCATCTGAGGCCCTTCAAAATCTGGAGAACAATAAAAGACTCTTGGGAGTGCGGAGCTGAGTGGAAGGAGGTGGGGGTCTGTACTTTCTGTCCAAGTCTGCGATTGATGTCCTCTGAATCTCCCAAGCTGCTCCTTCCAGACCAGACAAACGCTGCAGGTTTCATTTCAAAGCACATAAAAAGAAGGATTCATGGGACAGTGCAGTAAACGGCTGCTCTACCACCTAATAGGAAAAGCAAAGCGTGGCACTGCACACACAAAGGATTTGGACTAGAAGATGATGGCACTCTCCTTTCCCCTCCCTCTCCTGCTCTGAAGGGAAGGGACAGAGCCCCTCCTTCAGCATTCGCTTTTCAGGTATCGGCCATCATTTAGTGCAATGAAAGGGCACAAGGTGGGGGAATACCAAAAGAACCCTTGAGTTGAGCAGATAATTAAAATTAAAATGTTCCCTTTTCTGTAGCCATTAGGAGTGCGAAAGGAATCCTATTCCTTGGGAGAATTGCATGATGGGTGGAAGGCGGGTGGATTCACCATAGTGTTGAATGTGATAAGAGAGTTTGAGCACTGGGAATGCCTGAAGAAGTTTGACTCTGTGTGTGCACGTGTCTGAATATGTGTGTGTGCATGAGTGTATGTCTACGTGGTCAGGCCATGCTGAGACAAGGCTGGGGAGAGCACGCGAGAACCAAATGTGGCACGTGCACAGACACATGCACACCAATGCCCTGCGCTGTGATAGCACTAATTACCTCCAACACATTTTATTCCCACATAAAGCAGGACACATTTTCTCTCTTTTTATTGTAAATGCCAGTTCGTCTGAGGGGAGTTTACATATTTTTGGAGAGAAAAGGAGAATAATATCTCATCCACCCTGGTCCGTGAACTGATCCTTGAAGAAAGAGCGAGGGACACTGTTTACACCCCAGTCTGCGGCTCCTTCATCAAAACATGTTGACCTATAATATTTATTAACCAGGCGGTGTCCCTGCTGACAACACTGGGCAGCGCATACTCATGCATTTATAAATGTGCACACACACACACACACACACACACACACACACACACACACAAAACTAAAAGATACGCACACCTTACTGAAAGCTGCTGCTGACTCCTGCATCACATATTCCCCCAAAACCAAACTCATATATGGTAAGCTTATAAGAAATATAATCAGGCGAAATGTGGGAGAGCTATAGAGATTTGTCTCTTATCAATCAATGTGGTATCAAAGTGACTCTGCAGTAGTGAAACCTAATCACACCGTCGGTATCGTGGCTTACCAGTGGGAAAGTACTCCATGAAATCAGAAATTTTGCACAAATTTAAATATGTGTAATGGCTGAAGAACATGTCTAATAAAGACATTCCAATAAAGA
Organism: Nannoperca australis; assembly: GCA_036023655.1. Classification (NCBI taxonomy): domain Eukaryota; kingdom Metazoa; phylum Chordata; class Actinopteri; order Centrarchiformes; family Percichthyidae; genus Nannoperca; species Nannoperca australis. The sequence continues at coordinate 2,973 of JAVQJD010022348.1, forward strand.
GTGGCTCATCTTTCAGGGCTATTACATAGCTTGGGAACTGATTACACAGCTATTTGAAAACGTATCCCTCAGCTTGTTCCCTTTAATTTCTCCCTGAGCTACCTTAAATTACTTTAGAGAATTGTTTTTTTTTCATCCATTCTCCTTTCTGAGGCTCAGATGATGGATTCATTTCTTTTTATGGTGTGATTAAGGGGTGGCGTCTTAAGCAAATTGAGGGAATGTTGGTGGTCAGTGCCATTAAAAAATGAAGTTGAAATTTAATGACTGGTTGTCTGATGATAAATCTAAATGAGAATCCCGTGTGTGGGTGCAGGAGGTAGTCTCTGTGACCTCTGCTATAACAAGGCTGATCCGATCACTTAAACTTGTTACATCTTGCAAGTCATTGTCTATATTTTTATAGCCTTCAGTTTTAAACCTCCTGTAATGACCAGTGTGCTGTATTTAACAGAAATCTAAGTGAGAAGTGTGTGTGTGCAGATACCCCGAACTGATGTGGTATACTGATGCACAGCATCAATAAAATAGCATAAAGACATTAATTAAGACTCAGGTTGAGGCATATGGATTCATTTATTTAATGACCTTAGTATATGCACAAGAACTGGTAAGAACTGGCCCTGCAGGAAGATAAACAGATGGTTTTAATATTCCAGTGGCTAATTTCACAACAATTAAAGACACAGCGAGACATTAGCATCTAATGAAACATTTAAACTACTAGTAAGTGCATCTGCCATTCATTTCCACACAGTGAGGTCTTGTTTTCCTGCAATCTGTTCTGAGTTAGGGGATAAGGTTTTTTTTCTTGTCTTTCTTACCAGTCTGAATTTACTGAAGTGGAGAATCAGCAACTGTTTTCAATCAGCAGTACGCGCGATGCATTGGAAGAGAGCAGCTGAAAGCTTAGCATGAAACAGTTCAGCCGGCAAATATGAGAAAGCATTTAACAATTCTTATAAATCACTTAAAAAAACAACAACAAATGCTTGTGCTTGAGTTACTAGCAACAATTCAAACTGTTACTGCCACACTTTATTTGCATAGTCCAGTGTCTAGAAGTGTGCTTGGTCTAATCTGAGACATAGCTTTTTCTGCATGGCGGCATTCATCAGTGCAGAGACAATAACCATTGGACCAATTTTTCAAATTTCATCAATTAGTCAAAAAAGCCTCCTCTTACTTTTGGTGACTGAAATGCGTTTTAATTTAATTGGGGACAGAGTACAAATCAGACCAGTATTCTCTAAATGGTCTTGTAAAATTAATCAAAGCAAGGACATTTTCTGGGGGGGGGAAATGCCAATAGCCAATGAAGATAGCTCACCCTATCTAAATAGATAATATAGTAGCAAATGAGCTGTCAATTACTTCCTCTTCAAAGGTCTACCATGGCATGGATTTCCATTAATGTGTCAGAAGACTGCTGTTTCTTGACTGGCCTTGACCAAAGCTTGGCTCTTCTCACAGAACCTACTGTATATGCACTCATACACTCTTCAGACACTTACATTTTAATAAGTCCCTGCATACATGAGGAATAGCAGAAGAACCTTGCTTTTCAGTGTTTCTATTGAAGCTTAGACTGAAATAAAGAAGCATCTTTACAAATAACCTCACAGCAGGGTTATTGGAGTTGCCACATGAAATATGAAAGGTTCTGAATGTCACCTATGCCTCAAAACTTCTCTTAACATGTCTACCAACGCAAGATGCCTGTCTTTACAATACAGAAAAATGTCATTAAAAGAGACTAAATCAACATGGAATGTTTTCATTGCAGTGTTGCTGCTAGTGGCAGCAGAAGGGTGTTACGAGTTAATTCGGCACAAACATGATTCAGATCATAAAGTACGCACTTCACTATATTCCTTCTGTGACAAAAATATTACGAAATATCTCATTTAACACTATTCCCTTGAAAGGTAAGCTAAAACAGGTCTTATAACATTGTCTTGAACATGTGGAGTCAATTATTTTTCACTTACTGAAAAGTGCTCACCGTTGCCATAGTGGAATTTTACAAGTGTATTGACCTATTCTCAAGGGCTACACTACAGACTCAATGCAATCAAGCACAAAAGTAGGCCTGCTAGCATTTCTAACCACAAAGGCTTTTTTAAACAGAGCCATACACAACTGGCCTGCCCCAGCAACTCCACCCCCAACCCTCATCCCTCATCCCACAAAAAGAAAAAGAAAGAAAAAAGACAGAGAGAACTGGGCTCAGGTTTCTGTACTGGCCTCAGTGGGATAGCCATCAGCTCCTGGTTTCCCTTAGTTACGCACAACAGCAGCTGCGGAGCTTGGCGGTAATAAAACCTGGAACAATTTAACGGCTTTTATTGTTCTTCTGCGGCTTTCAGAACAGCTAACCTGTCCTCTCAGGATCTAGCAAAGAGAATCCCACTAGGGCAGCAATGAAAGAGGATCTCATTTACCTAAAAGCGCTTATAAATTTTTAATTTGCTTTAACAAGTAAATTAACAAGTCCCTCATTTGGGGAGTTTTATGGCTGCTTGCCACTGAGGGAGGACCATGAAAGTTTTATAGATAATCCACTACCTAGGCTGTGTTGCTGATAATAAATTGTCTATTTCCTGCGGCACTGTCAAATCCCCTTGGTTTTCACTGACTACACTTTGAATATCTCCTTTATGCTACCTTCACAGGTCTATATACCAGGGCTATTAAAGTGCTGGGGAGCTTCACGACATAGCAGTTAAAATGAACAACTTCAAGAATTTCTGTCGACTTTATACAGGCGCTCTAGTGTTGCCTTTGGAAACGCCATCACATTAAGCATTGCTAATTATGTCCCTACCAGCATCTAGATCACATCAGCCTCACAGTGAGCCCATCTAATAAAACCACCTTGGGCTGGTCGACCACAGCAGTTGGAAACTGCTGGGTCTGTTTAACTTGCAGCAGGCTTCATTTGATGAGACCATTATGTAAAAAGAGGAGCTGAGAGTTCGTCAAGGCCAGTGAGGGGGCGACAACGGGCCCTAGGTCATCATTCTGACAGTGGTTGTGTGGGCGAGCCCACCAGCGTGACCTGGCTCTGACCCTGTGCTTGGCTCCAAAGCCCAGCAGCTTACACTGCCACAGACAGGAGCCCCGCCTAGCCTCCTCGTCACCCATAACCCCCTCTGCTACCCTTGCTCACAACCTGTCACTGAGCATCAGCACTTAGCTTCCATTGCCCCAGATTTGTTTACTGTTAGCTTTGTGTGTGGCAAAGAAGTCACAGGCGTACAGTGTGAAATTAACCCTTAATACCCTCCTTTTATCCCTGTAGTTGAAGCACAGGTGTCGTGTGTTCATCAATGTGACATACATAGACTTGTCATGTTTATCCTATAGCCTACTGTTTGCCTGTGGTTAAGATGCCACTCACAGTCAGCCAGTGTTTGAATTAGTACCTACTGTAGGTATGTAACCATGAAGAAGCTCCATTTCCTTTCAATCCTCTAGAATCATTGAGCGACAATGATCTCTGGTGACCTTGTCAGACATAATTTTTCTAGCAGGGGAAAGATCAGTGAGGCTGACTGCACACACTCTGACCAATCTCAGGCCACAGAGGAGGCTTGTCTAGCTTCTGTGCTGGAATGTGAAGCCAAAGCAAAGATATAGAGTCACTAAGGACTAGTCACAGCAGCCGCAGGGTGAGAGCATCCTGAGAGGAGGAGTGGGAAATGGAGGCTTGAGGGGGGGGGGACGAGCGGAGGGGGGGTAAACACGGTTGAAAGCACTGTCTAGATCTCATCAGTCATCCTAAGGACTCCATTTCCTCCACCACAGGCTGGAGGCTACTAGAGCTTGTGGCTGCATTTATATATTGCCATAAATCTCTGATCTATGACGACATTACAGACAAATCAATATGCTTTTAACATCCATCCTCTGCCCTGCGTCGCAATCACCCTTCTCACAAATGGTCATATAATGCTGTAGTCTGGTGGATTGAGTTATGGGGACAATTCCCAGATTTAATAATGAACTGAGCAGGTAGAGAACAAGTGTGTGGTTGGGGATGGGAATATAAGAGCAGAGGGAGACCTCTACTCTCTCAGATCATATCTGAACATCTTGTTATAGTAGCCCAGTGTGGCAGTAAAATAACCTTCTTGCCCACTTTACACACCTCCAATTCCATGAGCTCTAACATCCCCCATGTACAGCAGACAGAAAGCAGACTGGGAGATTAGTGTTGTTAGATTCCTTCCCAAAATGCATTGGGGAAACTGAGGGAGGAGGGTGCTGGGGCAGTGAGGTCAAAAAGATCCTTCTAGCTGCCCAGCTGAGCACTCATTACCATGTAACTACTCATCAAAAAAATGTGCATGCAATTAATTACACGACTCCCCAGCTCTTCAATCTGGGCTACAGTGTCATTACTTCAATACCGGCTTTCATGGACCCGTCCAACTAAAGCCACAGCCAGTGCGCCAAATCACAGCTCCCAGAGCTAGGCAGCCTCAATAAAGTGCGGTATGGAAAAAAAGACAGCAGAGAAAAAGCCCTCTCCTATCAGCTTGCAGGGGCTATCATTTCTCTCATTTTATTGCCATTTATTTTCCTCCAGGAATTCACTGCCAGTATATTGGCAGGTCTTCCAGTAGATGGAGGCAATGAAATTTAGGGCAGACACTTAACACTGGGTCAAGCCTTGTGTGCGGCTCATGTGTGGTGGTAATATGATAGACAAACGCTTCTAGTTTAGGGAAAGACGGCTTTTTTCTAATGTTGCAGGAATAGCAGCAGAGTGCTCACTGTGACACACATTGCTGCAAAAAAAGAATGGAGAATGCATGACCAGAGCCTTTTAGAAGGAGGTAGAAACTACAAACATGTGTAACACGGCAGAGCACTGTAACCCGGTTGTGGCTATTTGAGAAAGACAACCTAAATAGGTCAAAGTTGTCATTATGCTAAACCCTAAGTCGTGGAGGAACTACTGAATGGAAAGTGATGCAGTGAATAAAGCTAGAAAACGTATGAGCTAATTGTAGCAAATAAGACACATGCAGTAACATATTGACCAATATATGTTCATTCACATTTAAAGGTTAAAAAAGGTTTGTCATTTTGGAAAAACTTACATCATTCAGTCATATCAATCACCTTGCCTGTGAATATCATTGTTCATGACTACAGGCTCTCTGATCACCTGCTTGCATATCTGCTGGGATTTCTCGTCCAACATTACAGCATCTAATAACTCTTTGAACGTTAAAGTGAAGGCCACTGGGTCATAAGCTAATCTATGGTCAGCAGGTGTATTGCCATTTAGTGACCAGGGGGCCCTGCCTATCAAGCACCGTGCTGTGGCTTGTGTGCTGGTGTAAACCAACAAGAATGATAGCCTCTCACCTTACCTGAATTTGGCTCCATCTGCACTGCTATTTGGGGGATTAGAGGAGGCTGTAAAATCTGATGGCAAGAAATACATTTCCTATTTGGCTGACCCAGGGTGTCTGTCAGGGGCCAGCACGGTTATCACTAATCCCTGCTATAAACGTCCTCATTTAGCCACCTTCCTGAAATTCACATCTGTCTGTGTTATCAAGTCATAAAACAAGACAGCGCTATGCTCCCACCGTATAAATAGCAGCCTGAGTTTGCCTGCTTTGTGAGGAGTGTGCTAGAAAACATCTGCTCTGGCTGTTTTAACAGACTGGTAATGGGAGACAGCAACAAGCCATGGGCAACAAAAATACAGCCAAACAACATGATTGTAATTGAAATAATCAGGACTTCAGAGACAGGAAATAACTTGCATGTAATGTAACAACACACTGTACTTTATGATGCAAGATGGTACATAAAGACAAGATGATGATATTGTCCATTATAGTGGAACCACATTGACGGCATTCCTAACTCCCTGTCATCTGACTGGTCATAAAAATGCAACTGGAATGTGCCCATAATTGACAGGCTGGGGATCTCACTAAAAGCATTGTCTGCATTGTTTCAGTGCTGCCTTCATGTGCTGTTGGAAATATCGTTATTGTGAGTCGAGCACGTGTGAAAGATCTAAATACAACTAGGAAAGAGGGAATATTCTATGACACTATTCACAATTATTCATGTGTCTTTGATCTTTCTTTTGAACTTTCTGTGACAGTGACCCTTTCCCATGTGATTCCACCACATCTTCCAACCAAAACAACCAACTGGACAGACATCCCATCTGTAATGGGGGCACATACATTTATATGGCATAATCGATGCTAGCAAAGAGAAAAAAAAACATAATTGTCCATTATTAGTTTTCTACAAAGGAACCTAGCAACACTAACAACTTTTGTCACTACTTGCGGAGGAAGGAGATAGGTTATTTGGAATTAGCTATACACTACCTTTACTAAACTACTGGCCTCAAGGACTTTTCCCAATTATGAGACAACTACCTACATCAGTTTTTAGCTGAAAAACAATTTCAGCAGCACCACTTAAAAAGTTGGAACAACTTTAGAAAGTTGCTCCTACTTGAAAGGCCTCTGTACAGCTGCAGTAACTAGGGCACGTACTTATAGTAGTTCCATGAAAGATGGTTTTACACAAGATGGAACATTGTAATCTTACTTTCTCTAGACTTGTCATAACTCCAACCATGAATAACAAACACGGATGTCTTGTACCAATGTCGTAGCTTTACTGTGGAAATAAAAGTCAAATCTGTTTCAGTGTTAAGATTTAGGCCTACACAGCACCTATTTATATAGTTACCTGACACGCAAGACCTGACAGCATCCAGCAATGACTACGCTGCTTGTAGAAATTGCTTCCCCACATGTGTAAGGCAAATTACAACACACAGGGGACCTGTTAAATTTCAGCCTAGTTCCACACCACTTGACTTCAAGAGAGACCATTAAGGTGGTTTAGTGTTCTTATTTATGTTGAGAATTACAGTGAGATCAAAATCTTGTTGGTTTTTTCCTCCTCTGTCAAGTAGTGTTTTCAGCAGCCATCACCAATCTTGGCAGGGCAAAAGAATTGCTTCATGACCCTCTTTGCAAGCCAGGCCCTTACTCTGTTTGTGTTTTGGTCTGGGCTTCCTCTAGCAAGTAATGGACTTCCTTCAACTCATAAATCACACTTGTACACCCCTTGTGATTTTTTTCTTCCTTTGCTTCCACCATGTTTTGTTAAGTGTACCACATCTTTGTCTGTGTGAAGCTATTTTCTGTCACAAAAAGCAGCCAGACAATGCTGGCCCTCTTTCTCCTGTTCTTGGAAAGGCACTTTTACAGGCGCTGAGGGCCACAAATGTCAACCACAGGAAGGCAATTATGAGAGTAAAATTACTTCCTTACTGTTATCAATCCACTCTCTGGACCCAGGGAATGGTTAAAAGCCACCATGAAATAGGGCACAGTTAGAGTTTTCTCCTGGGTCCCAGCCAAGGCTGCTAACCTTGCTATTAAAGGCCCCGACAAGCTTTGTCAATGCAATCTGCTGAATGCCTTGAGTGACACACGATCGATATTCTCCACTCTCCCGGGTCATCACCAGTGACAGGGGCCTAAGTAATAATACAGCACTAGCTGCCTCTCTAACTTAAATGCTTCCCCTGCCACAATATTTCTTATTTTTTTTGTCTTGGGGCTTGCGAGCTAAATTTTCCGCGCTGATCGAAAGAGGAAGATATGGAAGGTGGGAGGGAACAGGGGAGGGTGGAGATGTGTTGGGTGGTGGGATGATGAGGAATTGCTATGTGTCTGGATTGACGCTGGCGAGGGTAGTGACTGTGGCTGGCTGAGAGAGGGGTAGGGGCCCAGAGGGAGGGGGCTCTGATAAATCGAAAATGACTGGCTGCCGAGTTGTAATCTGCCAGCGTCGAGCCCCCTGTAGCAACAAGCCAAATGAAAAAGCACGGTGACAGGCCGGAGAGATGGAGGGCCTGCGGTAGATTGCGTGGAGGAGATGGTGCAAGGGGGGGCAGGAAAGTGAGGAGGAGAGGGAAGCAGAGCAGGGTGGAATTGTGGGGGAAACGTTTATGTTTGTTTCAGAGCACAGAGGTGTCAGAAGGCAGTAAATAAAGCTTGTGTATGCTCAAGTACACACATACACAAACTATTACCAGCTGAAAACACAAGAGTCCCATTACAATTTCTAATAAGGTCTAATGTAAACACCGACAGTTGGCAGTGTTGTGCCACCCATCAAGAGCTGTCAATTAGCTCTACCCAGAAAATGTGTTTTACGAGTTTGTGACAGGGCGCGTGTGTGTGTACAGAGAGCTTGTAAATCTCTTGTTATATCTTTGCATTTTGCATAAATGCCATCTGAAAGCGGTATGTGCACACTCACACACACAAGCAGCTGTTGTGTCCTTCACAAGCAGGTGAGTCAAGCTCCAACATCAAAATCCAACACAAGAGCTCCACCTACTGCAAGTGCCTCCTTTGTGCCCCCTCCTCTGTTGTTCAGACAGCCAGGCGAGCTCTGGGAAAACAACAGCGGGAAACGGCTGTCCATGTACAGCGTGCAGCTCATTTCTACCCATTCCATTAAATTCCAAAGTAAGCTTTCTCACTGAACATCAGTGTCAGACTGAGGAAAAGCCAATCCAGCTGCAGCATTCCAGCCTTGTCTGGCCGTATTATACAATGTCAGCTGCGATGAGAGCTAAGAGCTAAGCCCGCTCTCCCCTCCCAAGTATTAAGTGTGCAAGCCGGATGCCTGTTAAGCAGGGTCTTGCAGGAGCAGGGCCTGAGAGAAGGAGTCAGTCTGCCTCACTGTCTGCCTGCCTAATAGGCCTGCTGGCCTGAAAAAACAACAGCACTCCTTTGCAAAAATGCAAGGTCAATTCAGCAGCAGTGGTGAGGCCAAGACAAGAGGACCAGCATTGTAATTGGGAACTCAATAAAGCTCATGTGGAAAACAATGTAAGATGATGCTGGCAGAGCTCATCCACCAGGACCATAGAGAACCCAGAGCAAACAATCTGTCTGCACAGCCATCTATAATGCTACACAGAGTTTACACATCTACATCAGATGAGCTGCATATATTTAGAAATCACTAGTGGCACAGCATGAGGCCTGATGAATTCACACACAGCAGGAAATAGAGCCACTGTATTTTCAACAGAATTATCTGCAGCTCTTTGTCTGTTTATCCATTGCTGCTTTTTTTCCTCTGCCTCACCACAGCAGCAGACATGCCCAGTAAGGCAATAGGAGCCATGAATCTGTAAAGGCTGCATCCCTCCTCCCCCTGTTTCATTTGCAGACCCGTGGCTCACAGTCGGACTGTCGCAGAGAAAAGCCATCTCCCTCACAGCATGGCTGCTGTTTCAGGGCAACGCCGATCTGCTGTGTGCACCCCGACTTCCAGCGCTCCCACTGGGCTATTCAGGAAATCACGGCTGATACTGAGCCGTTTGTCTCCCTTTTGTACAAATCCCTGGTTGCGTGCAGCAAAAACAGAAGAAACCCCCCCCCCCCCCCGAGGAAACACTGAAAATTATTTTTGTAACCCTCTGTGTGGCAATTTTGGTGAAAAGCCCACAAAAAATGAATAAAACACAATTTAAAAGCCAGGCTCTGCAGGAGTGGAGTCTGCCTGTGGCTTTCCGAGTTTGCTGGGGAAAATTGGGTTCTCACTCTGAGGTTTATCACTTGAAACTTCAGGCATTTTCTGGAACAAAACTGGTGTAATCATTTCAAATAGGCCAGTATGAGATGAAGACTTTATATAAGCAGCGCAAGAATCCAGTGAGGTCTAATCAAAGAAATACTGAAGGAAGTGATGTGGGAGTTATACTTTGCATTTCTGTGGCTTTCCACTGTGACAGCTTTTGTGTCAAATGGCTTTGAACTACATAGGCTGTGGATGGCATGAACACTGCATAAACAACCTGGGAACCAGGGATCCTCAGTGCAGATTTGCTAGCATTGGCTCAGGCACATATATTCATCATCCACAATCAATTATTCTGCCCAAAGAAAAAAGAAAACAGGCCAAAGGCAGGCAGCTCTCACATAACTGTGGCTGATTAGCAATAAAAAGGGAAATAACCTGCATCACAAGACCCTGTCTGACTTCAGAGCAAAATTACCTGCTGTTTGGAATGTGAGTAGGAGGGGTTCAGCGTTTCACTGATAAGACTCGGCTCATATGGCTCAACTAACATTTTTCAGGCTGACTTGAAGCTGCTGGTTTATTATAGGATGACCTGCCTCCATGATAACACTGATGTAACCTTGTACACTAATCAACGTTTTCTCAGAAAAGCTTCTATCACACTCTGAGTGAGACAAAACATATCACCATGACCCAAAGCAAAACCTTGTAAAATCTGTCAGAGTCGGAACATCAGGGAGTTCACAGCGGTGATGCATTTTATGCTGAGCACAACATAGAACTCTCTCAAAGCGGTGACGTGTTGTACTATAATGAATTATTCCTGATGGATTTATGTAGACATCTCATCTCCAAAACAGCTTTTAATGAGTAACAAAGCGAACACACTCTCAGACGGCGTCACAGTTTCAAACAGTGTAAAGGTACTTGTATTATAAATTATGGAGAAGCTCAGTGAATGCAAATGAGAACTGTATGAGGCTTATTTTCAATCCAAAAAACAAAGAGAAATGAAGCAGAAAAAAACATGCAAAGCTGGGTACAATCTTAAAAGTAACAGCAAGCGTTGGGGGTTTGGTTGAGAAATGCTTTTTCTTCCCTGCAGTCTCACAGGAGAGCACAGTGTGAGCCAAAGAACAAGGCTAAAACAAGCATCCACTGCATTTAAAAGGACATTTTCAACAATGCTTTTTATCTAAACTTTTCCCCCCTCATTTTCTTCCTGATAACTCTTCATTTACAATTGTCTGTATACACTACACTTCATGAAAGGATGCCAACCTTTTGTAGGCCAGAAAGACTTGAGTGCGGGCTCAGAACGAGCTAATGTCGAAATTCCCCCGAGGGTCTTTTAAACAGACGGGTAAATAATTCAGTACAGCCTGAACAAAGACTGAATCTAAGAGAGTGCTGGGTTCTCTCGTGTACGCTGCACTTTCTTTCCCCATCCCACAAGAAGGAACAATGATGCAGGCCCTTCTCTCTCTGTTCGTGACTGAGAATGTTTTCTTCTTTATTTTGAGCTTTCAGAGTTGATTTTCAACTGGAAACCAGAGCTTCTGCTGCTGCTTCAATCAGACTCGTGTCTTGCTTCCCTGACGGAGAGCTACAGCATAACAGCCTGTCACCCTCTTGATGACCTGTGGGTGGTGCTACATGACAACACATCAGGGGGAGGAGAGTAAGGAGGAGGACAGCAGAAATGACTGGAAAATAATCCACACTATATACACCTTTATAATCTAGTACTTCCACTGTGATGAGAGAATGTTGCTTTAAAAGCAAAGCATAAACACATTTGGATCACAACATTTTTCACATACACACACACATTAAATCAAGGAGGGGTCAAAGTAAACAGAGAATATTTTCTCCCCTTCAGCACTCAATTCATCCACAGCCTTTGGCGTATGGGTTATGCTCGTTTGTCACAGTGTGTGTTTTAATAGTGGACATCTGTAAAGCATAAGATTTATGACATCAAATGTTCCAAAACCTAAGAAGATGTACATTACAAAGATGTGTGTTTGATGCTAAAATGTATTGAGCTAAGGATGCAGGAAAGTGCCACGCATGTTATCTGGAAAGAGGACAGGATATTACAGGAAGGGTCAAGGAAAAATATTTGAAAGAATAGATCATATAGTGACTCCACTGACAGATCTTTTAATAAATATAAAATAGCACACAACTTGTTAAAGTGGAAATACACCAATTTTACAATTTATATTATAGTCTCTTTCTAGGTGTTAGAGAGTACTACTGTGTATGTGAAAAACGGGTGTATAAAGCCTGTTGTGGCTCCAGAGGGAGCTATGTGATGTCTGATAAATTGCCTCAAGTGATGTCATGCGAGTCAGCATTGGCTGGGGCTGAAGACAACAATTTTGAAAACGAAAAAAAAAAATACAGCGGGTGTGCAGTTAGAAAGAAGTGAGCTCACTGTAACCCACACCTCATCTCTGCTTCAGGCCTAACTTTAACAGATATTAACAATACACAAAACAATCTGTACAGTCGGGTGAATTGAGTCGAGTTGCATCGTGGGTAATGTAGGCGCCAGGTACTGAAGTAGACTGCATGGAATAAAAAAGAAGACATATCTCTGGTCCTGCTGCATTGAATTGCAGTTCAACCAGTGCAATGCTAAAATCTGTGAAATACTTATTTTATTTATTCTTAATACTCAGATGATTCAGATTCAGTAAGTGAATAATTATGCCAAAGATGTAGCTCCAAGCTTGTTTATCAATGCAGAACAAGGAAAAACGTTTTTTTATCTGGATAAAGGATAGAAAAAAAATAGGACTCCTGGTGTCAAGAAAAATGCTGGATGTAAAAAAAAAAAAATGGAGGGATGTGCACTAGACAGAACAGAATTTTCTCACTCACTCCATTCAATGTAAAATCTGGCTCAAGCGGACTTTGGCTGATACAGTAAATTAACCTCTGCCACATGGCGCGGCCAGTTTAGCTTCTGGCAAAGGCATAGTGCATCTAGGACATCACTCTAAATTTTATGTTAAATACTCCACATCCTGTTTGCACACTAGAGGAAGACATTCAGTTAAGCTCAGTATATCGGATTCCATGATTGCAGAAACTCTTGCTGTTTTCATGCCTCCTTAAAACTTGTGTATATGCTCTACCAGCGGCCTCTGTGGTTCCACACTGTTGCGCCAGTTTCTGCCAGTGCAGCAGAGTGAATAGTTTGCCTGGGCTTAGCAGGAATAATACAATATTGAGCTGCACACAGAGAGCTGAGGAGGAGTGGTTGGAGGGGATGTGTGGGGTGGAAGAGGCTACCTCTGCTTGTAGCCTTGGGCAGGACAGAGAATCAGTTCAAAGATTCCCCATATATCTCTGATTAAAAATACACAATGGATCTTTTTAACTTTCATGGCTAAAAATTGATGAACACAAAGGCGCTCTTAAATTTTCCATGTGAAAGAGGAGCTGACATTCGAAAGGTTCACTGAATCTGAGTTTGTAGCCCTTCCTTCCTCCCTTCTCCCTCTCTACATCTTTATGCTCTCCATCTCCTTGTAGCTGTGGGCTAATTGCAGCGATTTTAGATGATTGTTATTAAAAACAGGCGAGCGGCAGCGTTTTGCGAGCTGAATCCCCTCGGGGAGAGGCCCCGTCACACCAGAAGCGCCTGTGCATCCTAATGACTGCAATCAGGGCCTGCAAGAGTGAGGACGCCTTTGTTTTCTCCGACGCTGTGAAGGAGGCAAAGAGATGCGCGCACACAACACCAAACTGTTCAGGATGAATAAACCTGAGGGGAACAACAACAGCAGCGGCGGTCCTCTCTTTGTCGCTGTTTCCCCCTGCAGTATACATGCCAGAGCTTCTATTCAAGGAGTCACCCAAACAGTCACAACACACAAAACAGCAACAGCTAACACAAATAACACCATGTCTTATTTACAGTTTAGGTATGTACTGTGTGTCAAGAAGCATTATTAGGCACAAAAGAGGAAGTTTAAATTCCTGAACTGCCAACACTGGTAGCAACATAATGCAAATGCCTTCCACTATCAGGATAAGGACAGAGTACAGGTACAATGGGAAACACACAATGCACAAATTGTACTGTTTGCCTACAGCATTTTCAACATGGAAAGAAATGTAAACTAAAAGTGACTTTCATAGCACTCATCACTCCTAACACATTTGAAGTTAATTTATTACCTGCAAACTCTGCAAACCCTGTGTTTCCTACTTACAGTAAATGAAAGATGGTCGGATGATTTAGAAAATCTTTGAAAGCAAACCTAGTGACCTATCCGGAACATTTGGAAAATAAGATTGATCACATCTCACTATCATACAAAGACAACAACTTTCAATCATGTTGTTTGTTGCTGATATTTGACTGATGTAGTTGAGTTATGCAACTTATATTTCAAACCCAGAGTTTATCAAAAAATTTGTTTTATGCAGCTGTGTTCATTTGTTGAAGTGATTTATTTTTTCTGCCCAGTAATAACCATGATGACATGCACACACACCTCTACACACAAGTGTGTGCACACAGAGTTAACAGTGTGGGTCCACAGTAGGACCAGAGATTTAACAGTGTGATTAATTAAATTGTAACTAAATCAATTCTAATTATCCAGCAGGGTCAGTTCTGATACAAGGCAGCGGGCAGCACAATGACCAACCACGCCAGCAGTTATCTGATACAATTACAACACACAAATTACAACACACAGCAATCAGCACAAAAAATAATGAGACACACAGTGCTCACTTCAAGTTAAACGAGAGCGGCCGGGGGCCAGCCGGTGATCGATATCGAGGCTATGTGCTGAGTTTGGACTTATGATAATAGAGGCTGGAGTGGAGGAGCAATGAAATACATAAACAAAATAAATAAGAGGGAAACTTTGGTGCAGACAACTGACTTTATGAGCTGCAGTTTGTGGAAATAAAAGAACTACAGGTGTGACAGAGTCAGCGATCAATCAATCACAGAGGTGAATAGGCCAATGGGGAGCTGTGCTGTCACTTGATTAATCAGCACTCCTGCCGGCAAGAGAGCAAGAAAAGGCCTGTGTTTAAAGCAAGTCAGACAGAGAGGCTTTACTCAGACTTTACTTTAAGAAATTATGTCACTAAGCCCTTTTCTTTTTTTCAGCACACAGTGGAGGATTCTGACTTTCCAGTGACTCTTCAGGAGATCACAGGAGTGAACAGAAAGCAGATAGGAACTGCAAACTACATGGCAGCAGAAGATTAATAGAGAGAAACAATGTTTTGCTGCACTGACAACCCATGACCTGTCAGCCTACGCTAGACAGTCAAAGCCTCAGCGGCCTTTGTGAAATCACAGGAAATGTTTGTTGTCCGATGCTCCATCGCTTTCCCCTAGCATTGGCTGTAAATTTCATAGAGTCGCTTAATGCAAATCAGCTCACACACAGACGGGCACACAGTCATGAAAAGAAAACATGGGACCTGTGGGCAGAGGGTCCTCCACAACACTGTAGCCTCCTCCTCCCTGCCCATGCATAATGCATGAAGAACATGTAAATACATTATTCCGCACATGCATTAATGATCATGGAGAAACTCGCAGTCTAAGCACCAGGACAATTAATAAAAGATGGCGAGCGGATAAAGGCCCATACCTCCCCGTCTCCTAAACCTCCACCCACCCTCCCCCACCACTTGATCCACTGAGACACATTTCATGCCAATTCTTAACCTTGTTTTATTTCTGTGCTGCTTGGGGGTGTGGTTCAGCTGGAGTAAAGCTGAATAATGAATGGAGGCTATCAGAGAGCTCGACTACTGTAGAGAAAGTCTGCTTCACAGAAGATACAGCTAGGATTCACACACGCATGCATGCACGCACGCGCGCACACACACACACGCACGCTGTGGTCCTTATTACATGCTTTGGGGAGGAAATGAGGGGTTAACTGGTCTCTGGGGAGCTTTGAAATGAGGGCCTCATAGCCTGGAGACAGTGCATAAAACATCAACTCCAAACAGGCAGACACAAACACATTCATCTCACAAGGCACCAACAGTGCAAATAGAGACCTCAGTCCTTGTGTCCGGCTACAGAGAAAAGAAAGGAAGACTGTAAGGCTGAACATTTAAAGCTCCGCAAATGCACTGTCACTTGTCAGTGGGTTTTATGTGGGGATTGGAGCTAGCTGAATCAGCTCCCTGAACGTACCAGGGATCTGTCTAGAATATTGTTGTTGTGGATGGATTGTGAATGGATGATGAAAATATATAATTAAAGTGTTCACTTGTTTTGAAAGATCATCAATGTGGCTGTCATATATTCTGTTACTCAGAAATAGTTATCTTTTCGAACAAACCATCTCCTTTTCAGTTTTTTCTGTTTCAGCTGTTTGAAACAGCCACAACACTGATGTCTCTGGTTTTTATGTCCTCTCCTTCACTGTGACTCCTAACCTTTACCCTCATGGCATGGACGGATGTACCTCAAGTCACAGAGTGTACAGTACTGCCATTTGCACTTACTTTAACACCATTTTCTAACAACCTCTGCTTATATGCCAAATTCCATTTCTGAGTATACTGAAGAGAACCAGGAGGCAGGGAGATAAGAGAGGCAGATGGTTGGGGAAAGTGAAAGCTCTGCCTTGTCTGTTCTTTGTTCCACAGAGTATGAGCTGGCCGGGCTGACAGCTTGTCAATCTAACCGACCGAAGGGACAAGACTGGGATATGACAGCTCTTTCTCTTCCTCTCTCTGTCTTTGATACCTTACTCTCTCTCTCTGTCATTCCATCACTTGTGTGCAACCATAAGCTGACCTTTCACCGCCACAATGCTTCCCCTGTCTGTCAAGTACAGACCAGACAAGAGAAAGGAAAAGGAGAAAAATAAAACTGTTCCCCTGCAGCTAACATTTCCCCCCTCTTTCATGTACTGATTTCAAGTGACAGTAATCACTGTTTATTAGCTCACTTTGCCCTTGTCATGTCCAAGAGCAGCAGCCACGTATTAGAGTGATTAGACAATTAGGGCCATTACAGTAATACACTGGCCAATGTCACACATCTCATATTACACTGTACAAAAAGAGTGTAGACAAAAACACTCTCGCTTTCCCTCCATTACAGTTTAAATTAACTGTGCAGGGGGAAAAGGCACAAAGGGGAATAGACTGAGCTAAGTAGAGAGAAAAGAAGACCTGATGTAACGAGGCTTACGCTGCAACACTAATTAACACAAGGCCCTATGCTCATTTCCTAAAAATTTACTTAACACGACTCACACCGCTTCATTTATTTGAGCAAATGAGCGGAGAGATGTGTATCTACTTAAGCTGCAGCAGGTCAATTACTAAAGCTAAATAATTCACAGAATGTAATATTTAGGTCCCACAAAAATCGTAATTTTGAAAAAAACTTCCACAGTAAATGCTATTATAATTAGTATAATTAAAACATATCATGTATTAATTATTACATTATTCCAGAAGAGATATTCTGTGTGCCTACATGTGAGAGATGAGACGCTCTCTGTTCTTGTTGAGCGCAACAGAAATGCAAATGAACAAATGAAGCAGCAATGAAGCAGACTGAAGAAGCTCTCCAGAAATGAACTCAAGCAGGGCAAGTCCAACAGGAGAGGAGAGGAAAGGAGAAGAGAAGAGAAGAGAAGAGAAGAGAAGAGAAGAGAAGAGAAGAGAAGAGAAGAGAAGAGAAGAGAAGAGAAGAGAAGAGAAGAGAAGAGCCAGCA